>CM034000.1:10251129-10271956 GCA_019603395.1 Cyrtorhinus lividipennis | reverse complement strand
AAAACGCACCAGAAGGAAAAACGCCGCCAAATTACTTACTGCCGGTGCTAGAACATGCAGCCCCAGTCTGGTACCAATCATACTCAACTCATAAGTACACCTTCGAGAGGGTGCTAAAGAATGTTCTTCCGCTATAATGCCATCAAAATTGGTGTATATCTGGACTTTTGCCACTTGCTAAGCGTCTCGCCATGGCACCCCAACCTGGTTCACATGATCCTCAACGAGAACATTGACTGTCCCTAGCTCATGGCCAAAATCTGACTCCACCTGGCTCCTTTTCACTCAGCTCGTTCGTTGGTGTTATTCCACGTTTCTTTCTCCTCAAAAAATTCTCAATTGAGTCCCCCTCCAATGAACACCCTACTCCACACACTTGTTTCTAGATAATCTGATTCTACTTGTTTCCCCTACTCGCTGTGTTTTCACTATTCTGTTATCGCTTCGTCTTCGTTGGTTTTTACTAAAACTTACATGAATCATACATAAGTATATTCTTTTGTATGAATATGAATAAATATGAAATGAAATATTTTGTTAGTGAGCTTGCCCGTAAATATTTAAATAAATGAATAAATAGACAAGCTCGCGCCTCACGGTGAATTCTGCTAGAAGGACAATTCCATAGAAAGAAGAGAGGGGTTTTTAAACATCAGAATTTTTAAAATTCACATTTCATTGAATCAATTCGTTACGCAGAGGAATGTTTCAAAACATCATTATTCGTAAACAGAGTTAACGTGCTTCACTCGGCAGCTCCTCATGTATTCCGTACCTACGCTACGGAAGATCTACGAAGGGAACGAAATATTTTATAACTGGAACCTTCCGGAATGGTGCCTTCGTGGGAATCCTCAGCCTCACGTAGTACTTCTCTGCACTGCGGGCTCCTCTCAGGGGCAGGAGGAATCGCGGAAAACTTACTTCTGTTACAAAAGACTCCATGTTTCGCCCAACCTGGAGATCTTTCCAACCCGCTGAACCTGTTAACATGCGATCAAAAATACCTAAAAGTTGACGTAGAATCCAAAGTTTTCATGAACATTTGGGGGTCGAAATAACGAAGTTGGCGTTAAATCTGATGAGTTCAAAAATGACTACCTTGCAGAAGTCTTTGGCTTTGTATTTATCAAATACATAATATATGAAATTTGGACGACCCTCCACGTTGAGACACCCTGTTTGATATTCATTGAGGCCTCCTCCTAAGCAAAGGAAACCCTCATTTAGACAATTGAAGTCTTTATAATTATGGAATTCCCTAGTACTATTGGCAATAAACTGCGTTGAGCATTTCGAAGGAAATGCCGAATAGAATAACGAAAATGAGGATTATTCCAGAAATAAACTAGAAGGAGAATTTACATTTGGAAGGGAGAAATAATGTAATAAATATGAAAAATTCTATGTAACGTTAAAAATGAACTTGCATCGCTATTGTAAAGTTTTCCCATTTGAAATTGTGCAAAGACCGCTGGTAATAAATTAATCGTAAACTCCGCCACGCGCAATTGCTGGTAAAATAAGAGGTGAGATTTTTCAAATAAATTGCTAACTGAAGTAGGTTTTTGGCCTTGTAGTGTTCGTTTTGAGAGCTTTCCATGATTTCCCTCGATGAGAAGAATCCGTATTTAGCCGGTTCGCTGAACAAAACTCTTCAAATCGAATCAAGGACCAGCTTGAAGCGTGAAAATTGAAGAATTTTTGTAAGCATTTTGTCATTCAATAAGGTGGATTGATGAGGTGGCCCAAATGGGCAAGACGGGGGGGCGTGTCCTCGTTTTGGTTCGATGCAGTCGCTTAAAAGCCGTTCAAATGTAGAAAATTAAACTATGCGGCTGAGGCAGTTGCAAGAAGAGTTCTCCAAGTGGCGAAGAGAGTTTTACGAGCCTCACGAGTGTTTAAACGTTGTTAGGATTGTGAAAAGGGGGTGAAGTAAAATAACAATCTGCTCGCACGTGAGTAGGTGGGTATATTGAATTGGTGGAAGCTCTTGACTGGAAAATACCCTTGCGAGCCGCTTTTTCTTGCAAACTCTCCCCAGTCAAGTCGCTGCTCTTTCGAACTTCCGGGACAATAAAAAGGCGAAGGGCCTCCACCTCCAAAGGCCGGGTCGAAAGCGGTTGATCTCGCGGGGGGTTAATGGCAGGAACCTTCCCTCAGGACTCTACAGAGCTCTCAGCTTGATTGTGTTCGTCGGTCCGCTTGTTGGATATTGCGGGTGAAGGCCTGAAAGAACCTTCGACGATGCTTCACCTCGCGGATGTCAGCCATTTCACTTGGACTAGACCGCGGATGTCAACGAATGACCTTAAAATCCGGTTTCTTTCTCATCCCTCAGTTGATGCTTAAAAACTATCAATCGATGCTACTGTAAATCATACCTATTGTCCTACCAACTTCACCCCTGAATCGGCGACTCACTTCCGGGCAGTGATGCAGGGTGAGGTGAGGGTCCTAAGAGACTCAAAATACCAACTAATACCAAGTTCACCCTACGTGGATTACTCTAAAGTTTCATGCACCACACAAAAAATTACGAACTTAAGCGTTTGTGTTACTGCCACATTTAGCTTGAAGCCAACATCAACATGCGTGGAAGAACGCACTAAATAAACCACTCGATTATTGGAGCAAGAACCCATGCTGAATGGATTGACGGAAATGAGAAATCACTTTTCTTTCGATGGAATGGGAATGTAAATTACGACAACCAAAATATTTTACATTCAGCGAACCAACCCTCTGAAATTCACCAATTATTCAGAATTCTTTTATTTTTGGCTTCCACATTAATGGTTGAACAATCACATCTGACGGCTGTGACCAAATTTACCCGGAATACGCCGCGCGGCTTCAAAAAGAGACGGAAAAATGATTTGATATTTTTTGACAATGATTAAAAAAAAAGAAAAGCTTTTTGCTCGTTTGAAGAGGTTTTATTGCTCGGTCGAACAACATCGAGAGAGAGAAGTGATAACGGTATCGTCGAAAACGAAGGGAGACAGAAATGAAAACACTCGGAGGAGTCTGAGCCCCCTCTTCGGCATATTTTTGTAAAAAAATAAACAAATAAACGCCCTGTCGCTATACTAAAGGGAGAGGAGGGTTCGGGTTGAAACAGCTATAGCTTCAACCAACTGACCAATGATGTGGAACTCTGAGGGGAATTGATGCATATTTAGAAAAAAAAAATAGATGCCCGGCATTTTTTTAGAGAACGTTCGTTCCAATCCATCTCAGATTATTAAAGTACGAGTGTTATCAACCTCGTGAGTGCTATCAAAGCATGAATGAGCAGGTGCAGTGCTACCCTTTCAAAGTACTTGTGCAGTATTCTGTCTGCCATAACATACTTGAAAGTGTCAAGAATTTTTTTTTTTTTCATTAATCTTAATAATTTTTTGCAAGTATTTCAAATATCATATTTGCTCACCCCACGCAACTGTGCAACCATGCGCAAGTTCCACCAAGATTCGTATTTTAAATGGGAAGAAGTAGAAGATGGCTAGAAGATTCAGGTGACATTGAAGTGCAGTATTATTTGGTCCTTGAAACTTGACAGCCCAATCGGCCCAAATTTCAGATGGGTAGATGAAAACGTCTTTATTGAAACTCGATACTTGATTTATTGGAACTAGACGCGTAGGGTATTATTTTCGATCAAATTTTGGACCCTCAATCAATGAGAATGAGCCCAGGACTCCGATGAATAATCAACTATTGCGGAATAATTTTAATTCTCAGCGTCTTCATTTACACATGTAACTTACAGTCAAATTTTAGGGCCAATAAGAGGAATTGATTTCCGGCATGAAAACATAGGTTGATTATTCATGGGATATCTAAAACAAAAGAATCTAAACAATTCAATTGAAAATAAATTGAATAATAAATAAAAATAACAAAAGTAATTTGTTTAATGCGCGAAAAATTCAACTGTTATAAATTTAAGATCCAATCAGGAGGTCCTGAGAGGTAAAATAGAGCAAGTTTTCAATTTTTATTATATCATTTCATTTTTATTTAATTATCTATGTTTCATTTAGATGAATACTAAGCTTTTTTGGCTAACGCCTCGAATTTTTCAATTTAAACCCGATCTTGAGCGAAAACGCTCAATCGAATTTTTCTCTTCTTTTTACCTGTAACATTTTCCCTTATTCTAAACCGATTGCAAATGAGGTATTCGGTAAATGAGGCTTGAACCAACCGGGAAGAAGAACATTCACGGAAGATTAGGTCGATTCGAAAGCTGGGTAAATACATTGAAAGCCCATCCAAACATCCTGGCTACCTTTTTCTTCAACGACAGGCATACTCGAAAAAATAACCAAACCTCATTTTTCAGAGAGGCTATCATTAGGATTTCTAATCGTGGATTTAATGTGTTTTCGTTTTCGACGTCGAATGTTTCACACTCTCGCGATAAAACCAAGAAATCGATGATTAACAGATCTACTGGGGACCGAGGACTATCACGAAGGGAACGCAGTCCACTAAACTGGACGGGAGGAAGCAGCGAGCAATCAGAAAGGTTTTTTTTTCTTTTTAAACTTGAGATTTATATTTTCAGTCGTCATTTTTTTAACGCAGAAGGTTCCGGTTAGAGCGATGAAATAACGCGCTTCGAGTTCATTTTCGATTTCTAATCAATTCGATTCGGTCGGATGATTCACGACACGTGGACAACTCTGTTGAACGGACGCGAAAGACGGGCTCAAGTGGGTCGATGAGAAGAAGTAGCGCAGAAGCTGACTCGACAACAAATTATAGAGACCGGTTTCTTGCACTTGAATCAACGGCTAAAAATAATTTTCAGATGAGCCGGACTGGTCCCATCGGGAAAGTTTGCATATCCCGATTGTTTACCATGTTCGAAAATGAGAGTTTACTCACTTTCAAAACAGGCCGTAGGAGCAATTTGGAGGTCTACTGCATACTAACTGCTTCGTTGCATATTTTTAGAAAAGTGCAACTAAAATCTGCGTCAACTATAGAACTCCTCTAAAATACACGAGTTAGATACAAGTGTAAGCCTCTCTCGAATTAAAATGTGTTTGAATTTACTATAATTTAATTCGGGTTTTTTTGGAGAATTCGGAAGGGACCTAGCGAGAGGATACGGGATGTAAGTCCAAGACTTACGACTGAGCGTTAATTAGGGATACCAGGGATGAGCATGAAATACGTTGAAACAAAATGAATTATAATTAAAAATCTGCAAATTCTTACACACGGGTTGGTTATTCCTCGAATGGGGGAAACAGTGGGTGTGGCGGGTCCCAGATCCATTCCAATCGATTCAGGGTCCAAAATTTAGTGGAATATGATACCCCACACGCCTAGGCACCAGAAATCCTGACACATACAAAATGGGTGGATACGTACCCATTTTGACCCATAACTTCTTCCGGTGGGTGCCAATCGTTCTGGGACACACATCATTGAATTCAGCGTCCAAAATTTAGTGGAAAACGATACCCCACACGCCTAGGTTCCAGAAATCCCGAAAAAACATAATCAAATTGGGTAATAAATACCCAATTTGACCGATAACTTCTTCCAGTGGATGCCAATTGTTCTGGGACCCATTTTATTGGATTCAGCGTCCAAAATTATTCTCTAATCTCTATTATTAATTAATATCTATTAGAGATAGAGAAATAGCCTCCACCATGGCTATAGTTATATTATCAAGTCAAGTCAAAAGAGTTCTATTTGTCGATTCAAGTTACATTGACCTATGCAACAAAGCTGCTGAGTTCAATTCGAGCAGCAAGTCATACCCAAATATAGGCACATATTTATTTCCTATGTATGCACAGCCGAAAGTCGTGTGAGAATCATAACGAAAAACGTCCACGTAAAAAAAGGTCAATTTCACACAATTTCCAACGAATCCAAGGAATATGGCGGAAAGTCAGTCGTCTGCACCAGGTATATTCCTCTTGTTCTGCAATCAAAACCAAGTGTTTAGTCCTTGCGTATTTGTAATTATAGTACGGAAATCGCAATGGTACCTACTTCGTTGATGCGCACTTACTTGGGGTCAGCTCTATCACCCATTTTGGCGGTAAGAGACCAAACTCTCGTAGAACAGAAGCCGGACACGTAATACCAAAATGAAGGACAAGGGGCACCTAAGAACCCCTCGGGATTCCTTATTGACTCTGCGAACAGCTCGGTTGCTCTGCCATGACTACACAGCGCTGGATCTGTACCATGGGCGTAATTAGGCGAGTTGGTTACTCGAAATTGACGTATCATTGAACTGAGTTCAGCAAAATGGGAGCTTTACTTGCAACTTGGAGTATGCTACATCCAGGTTGAAGGGCGACGCCGTTGACGTAGAAATCTGAATGGCCAGAGGGCTCCAGTTTTCCAAAAATCCCAATACTCGTGTGAATGACGTCGACAAAATCTGCATCGCTCTTGTCCAATTTTTTGCCGTCAATAGGAGTTGCGTAGAGGGGCAACGCTGGATCTAAACCTGTGCCAAACACCAAGACGTAGGAATTTTATAAATTGGTGCGTGTATTGAAGGGAAGAAAGTGAAGAGCTAGGCACCACCTGAAATCCGATTCGCTCGTCGGCCCAAATACTGGTTTAGGAAAGCACTGGTGTGCCCTGCGACGTGGGCACCCAAACTGAAGCCAACTATGTGAATGTGGCCTCTGGGCCTGAGCGTTGAGACGGCTAAGCCACAGCACCGTGCGACCTGACGAGTGTTCAAAGCGGCCGTGAAGTAGCAAGGCCTCATTGACAAATCTTCCCAGTCGACGACCAAGATGTTGTACCCTCCTTTTTCTATGTAAGCTGCAAATTCACTAAAAATGTATTTCTGAGGAAATTAGAAAAATTAGTGCAACGAAGGCGGGTGACATGGAAAAAAATCCATGGTGGGTGACCTCACTCGTTACTGATAGGGACAAGGAAGAGGGAGTTGGTCGACAGGAAAAACGATATTGCAGTGTGCAAACCTTCTCCGTGATCATGGCCTTCTGTAGCTAGTTATGTTGAATTTCCGATCATAAATATCGTGAGACTCCGATAAAATGAACTAGATATTTGGTAAATACAAAGCAAGTCTTGCACGAAGGGAGTTGACTCAATCATTGCCAAACTGTAACTACTGTAATGTAAATGATACCACATACCTGTTGAGAGGATGAAACGGAGAACGCACAACTTGATGTCAGGGAGGAAATGGAATGTATTCTCTAAAATACAGCTTGTAGGCGTAATTACAATTGAAATACACTTTACATTATTGTTACCCAAATGTCGGGGAGGGGAGTGTTGGGAGAAAGGTTGCGCTGTGTCCCCACGACACACTCCCCTCAAGGTTTTGTGGGCAAGCAGGGGGATTAAAAAAACAGCAAACGTTTATGGGAGGTATTGCTAGGCAAAAAAAACCCTCCCTGTGCGTTAGTTTGAGGCAAAAGGGTAAAAAAAAATAAGGGGGAAGAAGTTAATGACTACTGTTCATTCTAAAAATGCATTCTCTTTGAATGGAGATTGACAAACATGCTGGAATTAAGTCAGGGTGATAAAATCAGGTACCAAATCAGCTTAATAGATCAAATATCTACGATGTTGCTCTCTTGCTTCAATGTTGGAGAATTTCGGCTATTTTCCCATTAACCTGCTTAGGTTGCCATTTTTTTCTGTTAATAAATTTTAAGTCATTATTGGTAACTCACCATTAACGATTCTATCGATCAGGATTCGGGAGCCAAACCCATGGATGATGATTTTCATCGGTAAGCTCGGGTTGTAATTGCTGGGAATCCGAGCATTTCTCAAGTCCACCGGGGTTGGAGTCTTCGATCCACTGTAATCCCCCAGGAAAGTGTACAAAAACATAAGTAGAGGTTACACGTGTAGAGCGGGAATATTTGTCACATGGCTGATTGTGACTTACTTTGTGAAGAGCTCATATCGAATGTGAGGATTCGAGTAGCAGGGTTGATTGACTTGAACAAGACAGGGCCCAGCAGAGAAATCAGCTCTTGTCATAGAATTGTCTAGTGTAGGTGGTTCCCAGCCGCTTCCTCCATCTGCCAGTCAAAGAAAATGTAGAAATTGTTTCTATATTAATAGTGTTTTGAATGGTACCTACGTCCAGGCTTCAGGCCCACATAGGCTGTTCGGATTTTCAGGCAATTTCGTCGCGATTAGCGGGTCAGCAAGTTCTTTTCCACATTTTTAGATTCCTCCAGGGCCATACCCCCTCATATTAACGGCAAGATTGAGGAACTGAGGAAACCATTCAGAACGTTATGAGATTGCCCTAAAAGAGGGTCAGCATTGTCTATGATTTGCCCCAATTCTCTATCTTGTGTCTCCCAATCTCTGAACCCCCGCAGTTGCTTCCTATTATGTGCTTGACTTTTCCTTTGCCATCCTGGTGCTCTACGTGTTCCCTCCAAAACACGAGTAGATAGCCAATCTGAACAAGTATAAGGTGAGCTTAACCCTCTGAAGACTGTAGTAAATCTCTACTCAGATAGGTAGAGTATAGCTTCTTTTTATTTGGACACGCGGTGAAAAAGATGATTTTTTCACGTAAAATAAACAAAACGAGGTGTTTTTCTGCGAAAATTGAGTCAAATTAAGAAACGGATAGCATATCGTGAGTCAGCCTAGAAAAATAATGAATGTGTTAGAGCTCCCATTTGGACGTACATATTTTTATGATGAGTGAAGGGGGGGGGGACAACTTGTAGGACACCCTGCATATCGAACTACCTACCAAACGTATTTGTCTAATGGCTCGGTTGTTCTTATTGTGGCAAAATCATTAAATCCCAGGCAGGTAGGCATAGGGACTTGTATTCGAATATATTATGTGATATAAGAGTACCTAGTAACAGCGTTTGGGTCAATGGTCGCCTTACATAACACCTTATCTTCTATTTACCTGTAACTTCTTATGTAACACAATACCTTCATAATATCGTAACGTGAATTCGTACCATCTGTGACCGACCAATTAGAACACCTGCTAAAGGTGATGGCTTACGAACATCGAATTACTCCAATTATATGGGTACACACAAATTGTTCATAGCATGTTAGCATGCAACATTGCATGTTCACCCCATATTTTCAGCGGGCCCGATATAGTCATCCTTCCGTGGAAGAACGACGAGTAAGTATTGGAATTGCTCGAGCCGTCTGTATTGCTGGAAAAACTCGTCCTTCAAGTCAGGTATGAGATTTTCAAAAAAAAAAGTTTGCGTTCCGAGAACGAAATTTGAAGTTAATTGTTTTCTGTAAGCATATAAAGAGCAAAATAATCATAAACAAATATGGTACCTATGTAGGCATCTTTATAGCTACTATTAATGTATTGAAACGTTTCATTCCGCTCTCTGTAGTGGGTATCATTCACAATTGCAAAAATTCATTTACAGGGGTTGGTTATTCCTCGGACCAGGAGCATGGAAACTCATTCCAATCGATTCAGCGTCCAAAATTTTGTAGAAAACGATACCCCACATGCCTTAATCGCCAAAAATCTAGAACATGGGGGGGGGGGGAAGGTGTAGTGTCCTGGACCCATTTCAGGGTGTCTAGATCAAAATAAGCAAATGTTTGTCTGCCATACGCCGTCCACGCCGATGTTGGTGGTAGAAATTTTTTGAAAAAGTTGAAATTGTGGTCAGGGACCCATTTTCTGCTCTAGTTGGACCTCGACCCCCCCCCCTCCCCCCTCCCAGTACTGCCCTCTGGGTGCTGCGACCTCCATGGGTCTATTGTGCCCGTCTGCCCTTACTAATAAAACACCCGCGAGATCCCTGCTTAAGGTAGTGGAGGATCCCGTCAGGGGCCATCTTTGCGTGTCAGCTGGGCTGGGAAGCCCTTTACCGATGATAGCCGAGTGGTGGCGAGAGCATAGCACTCGCATAGCGCGTGCACAGCTGTCTCCGCTCCTCGGCACTCCAGCGGCAGTTTACTGTCTCTGATTTTCCCAGCTTGTCCAGGTGGTACCTGAGGGGGTAGTAACATAGAGTGTGAAGATTGTGAACATTGTACATAGAGGTGAAGATTCTAAGCTCCCTCCTGCTCAACGTGAGGAGGGTCTTTGCCCTCTTTGAGTTTGGTGAGATGAGGAGCTTGGACTGTCTGTGGCCAGTTTGCCTCTGCCAGTCTACAGCCACTTGTGAGCGCTCCCACAATTTGTCCTGCTGGTTCAGGTAGCATTTGGAGGTCCTAACCCAAGGTTCAGGACCAATAGGAGAGGACGCCGACCCCTGCTTGGCGAGGAGGTTGGCTTCCTCGTTTCCTCGAATACCACGATGACCCGGCACCCAGAGGAGCGTCACCGCGTTCCTCCTTGCGAGGTGAACTTGAAGCCTGCAATAGCCTTCAGTGCTGCCTGGCTGTCTGAGAGTATGGTGATCCTGGCACAGGTGAGCCCCCGTTGGAGGATCTCCTGCGCACAGGCAGCGATGGCAAGGACCTCTGCTTGGTAGACAGTAATAAACAGGCCCAAGGGGGCAGCCAGCAAATAACCCGACCCTCCTCACCCCCAGACCAGCCCGACCATCCACCAGTGATCCATCAGTGTACCACTTTTATGAGCCCTGGGGAAGCAAGGGTGTAGCACCCTCCCAGTGCTGTTGGTCATGAATGACCACTTTGAAAGGTATGTAGAGATTGGTCTTCTCTGGCATTACATCGAAGACTACTAGGGTGGCCCTGTCAACCTTGACCCTGCTTAGGATTTCAGTTAGGCCTTTCAGTTGGAACTTGTTGTGTCCCGTAAGTGCCATCCTCCCAGCCACCTGGAATGCACATCGTTGCACAAACAGGTGAAGGGGGGTGAGGTCCAGGAGGACCTCCATGGCTGCGTTGGGCATGTGTTCAAAGCACCATAATGAACGACTATACTATGGACGCAAGTGGGGTATCTTTTCCACTTAATGTTTGACCCTGAATCCAATGAAATGGTTCCCGGAACGATTGGCAACCACCGAAGAAGGTTATGGGACTAAATGGGAATCAATCTACCAATTTTGAATGTGGGATCTTGAGATTTCAGGTACTTAGGCGTGTGGGATATCATTTTCCACTAAATTTTGGACGCTGAATCGATTGTTGACGAGGTTCCATGCTCCTATTCCGTGGAATAACCAACCCCTGTGAAGGAATTTGCAGCGTTCACATTCGTTATCTTATCTATTTTCCTCAATAAATTTAGGAGGCTGAAATTATACGGGGTGTTAGTAATTGATCTCTTGGTTGTTACAGCCCAGAAACCATTTTGAATGAGGAGAAACAAATTACATCCATCCGAGGCCGAGGGCGATGCCAGTCTCCCATGTCATTTGAAAGTGGTTCAAGTATTCAGCTTATTTCCCCTCAAAATAAAAAAGGGATCTTTTTCGTCGATTTCAACCCCATTTCTGGCGACGATCATTTTATTTTCAGTAGTAAACTTCTTCCAGCAGTGGCTCTTTGCTCAATATCAAAGCAGCGGGGAATTTACGAAGATATTGAACATCGTGAATAAAACAATTCTTTCTACAACTCCTATTATTATTGTGGTCGTCACTCTTCTGAGCCGGTTCCGATGGGGAAAGTCCTTGGAAGAATTGATGGCCGTACAAAATTCCCTCGGACTGTCGAAATACCGGATGTTCATACCGACGATAGTCAGTTGGCTGATGCTGAGCTTCGTGGTTGCCTCCCTAGTAGTTAACGTTTCTTTCAAAAAGTGGATGGGGGAAGCGACGACATCAGACCTGCTTGAACTGGTTTGGTTTGCTTGGTTGGAATTTTTCGGGACCTCGTGGGCCATGCAGTTTTGTTACTTGGCCCTCTGCGTGCGTTCATGCTTGTCAGCATTATCGAAGAATCTCGAGGGAGACAAAGTGGATTTGAATGCTGACGTTCATTTTCGCATTCGGACGTACGCAAAACTACTCAACATTGCCAGTGAAGTGAACGCATTCAGTGACCCCATAATATCCGGAGTATTGATTGCTGGCTTGCAGCAACTTCTCATCAGTTCGGCCATGATGCTATTCCAGGAAGAAGACGTCAACGCCAAAACGCAAGCAGTAAACTATATCAGCTTTACCGTCCCTATAATCGTATTGATGCACCTGTTAAATACGTGCCATCGTACGAGCAGAGAGGCAAGTGCTGCACGCGAGCATAAAACTATCGCACTTCCATCAATATATTTCACGGCAATAAACGGTGGTTATTATTTATTTATTTTTTTTTTTTAATCACACAAAGTTGATCCATCAGCTTGCATCGAGACAACCTCAATTCAAGTTTCACCTTCATTGTAACTTTCCGTTAATTTGTAGATTGTTATGCTCGTGTTTTCAAGATACGAGAATTGGAATAGTGAAAGCCTTGCTTTCTTGTCCGACTTCACAACTTTTTGTTTTGGTTAGTTATTCCTTGAATAATCAACATATGTCTTCATGCAAAAAGTCAACCTGGCCCCAAAATTGTTGACGCTGTTTCCTTTGAGGTGGTTCCCAAAAAGATTGGCACCCACTGGAAGTGGACATGGGTCAAAATGGGTATCTATTTCGAATATGTTTTCCAGAAGGCGTGTGGGTTATCATTTTTGACTAAATTTTGGACAATGAATCGATTGAAATGAGTCTCCATGCTCCTGGTCCAAGGAATGCACAACCTGTGTGATTTATCTATACATTTCAATTTGTATTGCCAGATAGATACACAAGACCATTCTCATTTCAGGCTGAGAAATTCAATGATTTGCTGGTTAGTTATGTCCTAAACCACTACATCTCCGCCAAGTACGATGATACAGTACGTATAGACATGTCTACCTACGTGATATTCCCATGTCAGAATACCTCAGTGACCTTCAGAAGCCCATTTTGTTCAAGATTTTTACTATTACAAGATTACATTTTGTAAAATGTCATGTCAAACTCGTTAAAATACTAAATTTATATATTTTTACAGCGTTGTGTGTTTATTCATTTGACTGGAAGTAAGATTCTTGTTTTTAAAGCGTTCAAAAGTCTAACAATCGACTACAGTTTGGCAGTATCAGTAAGTGGAAGAAAATTCGTGAATCGTTAATTATTCGACATGCTTCCTTTCGATATCCCGACGTATCAATCGGCCTAACAATTCTCGAATTTTCGCTGTTTCAGATGGTTGCCGCCTTCCTCACGTACATTGTCGTCCTTTTTCAAATTGAGCACTCTTCTCCAACAAAAGATACGATAATGGCCAACGTGACAGCCAACTGGACAAATGCTTCATTCTAACAGCGAATCCACCCTTCCACCACCATTATGGTGTTTCTGAAGTTACGAGTAGTGTGGCGAATCAATCATTCAATTCAATTCAATTAAAAATGGGGTCAAAATGTGTATTTCGAACAACGAATTTTCGATATTTTTGGAGATCAAGGCGTGTGGGGTATTATTTTCAGCTAAATTTTGTACGCTGAAACCAATGAGACGGGTCCCAGAACGATTGGCGCCCACCGGAAAAGGTAATGGGTCAAAATGGGTATATATTACCCATTTTGAATACGTGTGTAACGGGGCGGCAGATTCCAAGCGCCCCGTCAAGAAACTTCGGCGGCGGGGTACGGATCGACCCCTCTCCTCTCCAAGCGCCTGACCCAGCTGGGCGTGTCCTCATTGGATTGGTTAGGCGATGGGCGGCGCAAGACACCCAGGGAAGAGTAGAAGGGGAAGGCGACTTGACGAGCGGACTGGGAGAAGGAACATGAAGCAGTCGTATCCGAACTCAAGAGAAGGAAAGTTGGAATCCCCGTTCGCGGAACGGAGTGAAGTGAACCGGGACATCGAAGTGAAGTGAACCGGGACATCGAAGCGAAGTGAACCGGGACATCGAAGCGAAGTGAACCGGAACATCGAAGCGGAACAACCGACGCGTAGCAAGTCAACCCCTTGTGACCCGGTGTTGTGAAAGTGACCTGAAGGAACGAGTGTATCGTGGTTCCTTCAGGGTGAGAACTCGGGAATTGGGAGATCAGCCAATTCCTATCCCGTAACAGTGGACCCCTATTACGAACTGAAAATCCCCCGTCGGACCCGAGTGTTGATCCGTTCGCGCCCGACCGACGGCCAATAGTCTGGGTTCTCCACGCACCGCCAGTCGTCGGACCTCCGTCGGAAAGAGCCTCGCCTCCTCCGGCCTGGACGGCGTTCCCCTGACCGTAGCCGAGCAGCGAAGAGAACATCACCCTGTTGTCTCCATCCGAAGGAGTTGATACACGTAAGTGGCGAAATACCTCTATCTCGTGAAGAGGACATCACCCTGTTGTCTCCATCCGAAGGAGTTGATGCACGTAAGTGGCGAAATAACCCTGTCTCGTACCCTCGCAACGCGAAAGTCAAATCTTTAAATCTGGCCCAAGCCCCTGACGTTGAGTCACCAGAAAGCTGATCATGGAGTTGTAGATTGTGACCGTAGTATTTAGCATGTCGTCTGTCGTGCGTTAGGAAAAGAGAAAGGAATTAGGGGAGGACGCTAACAAATCACTTCAACTTTTACCGTTATTCAAATCAAACACTCCTGAGCCTTCAGCTACCTCGTAAATTCATTGGCCCTCAGCCCTTCACTTCTACCTACTCATTAATTAGATTAAGTAATAATCAGTATCCTTCTCGGCCGAGACATTCCATATTTCATATTTCTGACAACTGCGTTATTATAAGCCAATATTGAACTCTTGTCTTTCACTCACGAAACCCCATTCCTCAGAGCTTGGTAAATTCAGGTGCACTTGGCGTCTACGACCGACCATCTCCGACATTCCGGACGGTAAGTGAAAGTCTTTAGTCTCCCACTAATTTATTCGCCTAGGTCTATTTCTGGATCCCTAGCCCGTTAGGTGAAACGGCGGGTTACATCTTTTGGTGGCAAGCGGTGGGATATTTCAGAAATCTCGATTTCTGTCGTATCCACAACAAGTGATCTTGACCAGGCGAATATTGGTGAGAAAAAGCTCTGAAGGAATTGGGTCGCGTTTTATAATCTTGAAATTTAAATTGTGCTAGTTGTAGATTCCGAAATTTAAAATTGTAAGAAACAAACAAATCGGCCCGAGTGTGAGGAAGCGAGTGAGGAGTCAATTAACTTCAAATCCGCATCATTTTTCTTTCTTTCCATAAATCGAAATTTAAATACTGGCTCATTTATCTAGTAGCATCACTCTCGCTGTAGCCCCCTGTTCCGAGACTGTCCCGGGGCTTGTTCCGAGGCCCTCTGTTCCGAGACTGTCCCGGGTCTGTTCCGGGACTGTTCCGAGGCTTGTTCCGAGGCCTCTGTTCCGGGACCGTTCCGAGGCTTGTTCCGAGGCCTCTGTTCCGGGACTGTTCCGAGGCTTGTTCCGAGGCCTCTGTTCCGAGACTGTCCCGGGTCTGTTCCGGGACTGTTCCGAGGCTTGTTCCGAGGCCTCTGTTCCGGGACTGTTCCGGCACTTGTCCCGAGGCCCCCTGTTCCGGGTCTGTTCCGGGTCTGTTCCGGGTCTGTTCCGGGACTGTTCCGAGACTTGTCCCGAGGCCCTCTGTTCCGGGACTGTTCCGACACTTGTCCCGAGGCCCTCTGTTCCGGGACTGTTCCGACACTTGTCCCGAGGCCCTCTGTTCCGGGACTGTTCCGACGAGCCTTCAGCTCCAATTGACATCCCGATTCCAGACCCGTCATAGCTCTTACCAACTGGGGAGTCCTTTCTCGATTCGTGGGGAAATTATCGGTCCTTGGTGCGCAAGAAAGTGATCTATCGGTTCTATAATTGTTTTTTTTAATTATTTATTTATTTATTTATTTATTTATTTATTTATTCTTTATTTAACAAGTGAATTCGCAACCATGCACCAAAACAGCAGCCCATCAGACGAGGACGAAGCCATGATGAACCCCGATCTGGAAATAAAATGCACAACACAAGTACTTACCTTGTTTTACTAATGACCGTGCCTCATGAGTCGTGACAGGACTCCCTGGGTCTCCCCCCCCCCCTTTTTTGTTTTCCTTTTCCTTCTTATTGGCAGCAAAATCTAGGGTGTGAAATGTGTGAGTTGGAGTGTGAGAGTAGACTAAAGAAAGGGCCGGTTTGTATGTTTCACAGCATAGTAGGGAAGTAGAAGATAAGACCAGTGGAAGACACATCTCGCCCATTGCACCACCTTGGAACATCAGCGCCATCATGCTCTCGACAGCCGGAAAACGACCTGACGCAATGCCCATCGCACCAGTCACCCCCACCGGAAGGAAAATTGCCGAGGTAGACCTCGGCCTCCAAAGATCGGAGGAGTGTAACGGGGCGGCAGATTCCAAGCGCCCCGTCAAGAAACTTCGGCGGCGGGGTACGGAATCGACCCCTCTCCTCTCCAAGCGCCTGACCCAGCTGGGCGTGTCCTCATTGGATTGGTTAGGCGATGGGCGGCGCAAGACACCCAGGGAAGAGTAGAAGGGGAAGGCGACTTGACGAGCGGACTGGGAGAAGGAACATGAAGCAGTCGTGTCCGAACTCAAGGGAAGGAAAGTTGGGATCTCCGAAACGAGGTTGGCCCCCCCCTGCTCGCGAGGACGAGGCGAGGCAGGGGCGGGGCGGAACAACCTGTTTCGGGGCGGAACAACCTGTTCCGGGGCGGAACAACCTGTTCCGGGGCGGGACATCGAAGCGAAGTGAACCGGGACATCGAAGCGAAGTGAACCGGGACATCGAAGCGAAGTGAACCGGGACATCGAAGCGAAGTGAACCGGAACATCGAAGCGGAACAACCGACGCGTAGCAAGTCAACCCCTTGTGACCCGGTGTTGTGAAAGTGACCTGAAGGAACGAGTGTATCGTGGTTCCTTCAGGGTGAGAACTCGGGAATTGGGAGATCAGCCAATTCCTATCCCGTAACAGTGGACCCCTATTACGAACTGAAAATCCCCCGTCGGACCCGAGTGTTGATCCGTTCGCGCCCGACCGACGGCCAATAGTCTGGGTTCTCCACGCACCGCCAGTCGTCGGACCTCCGTTGGAAAGAGCCTCGCCTCCTCCGGCCTGGACGGCGTTCCCCTGACCGTAGCCGAGCAGCGAAGAGAACATCACCCTGTTGTCTCCATCCGAAGGAGTTGATACACGTAAGTGGCGAAATACCTCTATCTCGTGAAGAGGACATCACCCTGTTGTCTCCATCCGAAGGAGTTGATGCACGTAAGTGGCGAAATAACCCTGTCTCGTACCCTCGCAACGCGAAAGTCAAATCTTTAAATCTGGCCCAAGCCCCTGACGTTGAGTCACCAGAAAGCTGATCATGGAGTTGTAGATTGTGACCGTAGTATTTAGCATGTCGTCTGTCGTGCGTTAGGAAAAGAGAAAGGAATTAGGGGAGGACGCTAACAAATCACTTCAACTTTTACCGTTATTCAAATCAAACACTCCTGAGCCTTCAGCTACCTCGTAAATTCATTGGCCCTCAGCCCTTCACTTCTACCTACTCATTAATTAGATTAAGTAATAATCAGTATCCTTCTCGGCCGAGACATTCCATATTTCATATTTCTGACAACTGCGTTATTATAAGCCAATATTGAACTCTTGTCTTTCACTCACGAAACCCCATTCCTCAGAGCTTGGTAAATTCAGGTGCACTTGGCGTCTACGACCGACCATCTCCGACATTCCGGACGGTAAGTGAAAGTCTTTAGTCTCCCACTAATTTATTCGCCTAGGTCTATTTCTGGATCCCTAGCCCGTTAGGTGAAACGGCGGGTTACACGTGTTTTCGGGATTTCTTGTACCTAGGCGTGTGGGGTATCATTTTCTACTAAATTTTGGACCCTGAATTGATTGGAATGGGACACACCACACCCACTGTTTCTCCCATTCTCCCAATGTTGGAGAAACGTATCTCCATGCTCCTGGTCCGAGGAATAACCAACCAATGTGTATGAATTTGCAGCGTTTTTGTAGCTGAACGGCAAATTGCCGCCCGTTGTCGAGGGCATACCTCTTTGAGGCGGGCATCAAGATGATTGTCACATCCGTATAATAGCTCCTTCGATGGCCGAGGATAATACTCCCAGGACTGTGATAATTTATGTAAGCCTTCGTTCTACCAATAACGGAACAGGGTCGTCCGATGCGCGAACAGAATATCGAGTTGACTCATCAGATTCATCAATGTTCACAGGGCGCCCCGAATTGAAAGGCTTTTCAAAAAAACAGAACTATCCACTTTGTCTCAATAAGTTGTTCTGAAGGTATATACTCGTGCATCGTGCTTTATCCTGATTTTATAGGGTTCTCCTTTGTCTTGTAGATAATTTAATTAATTAGATTCAAATTATGTTGTGTCATCTTGTGGGTGACATCACTTTCGGGTGATATCCTTCCCTTTCGGCCAGGAACCACACGGTAACCCATGTCGATGAAGAAACCTGAAAAATAGTATTACCTCGTACGATTGTGACGCATTAACTACCCTTAACTGTCCGAATCTCGTTGTTGTTCGACAATTGAGGGCCTACAACAATGCATAAGTTCTGCAACGCGGGAGACTCGTTTGCCCCACTCTAAAATAAAATTAACTTCGTGGATCATAAATGGTTTACTCACATCCATCCGCCATAGGGACAAATTGAGCATGAAAATGGAAGAGCAACTTCGTTGTCGTCTGATGGAATACCGTCGTGTTTTAGATGAACTCAAGTTCAAGGTCAAAAACGAATACTATGGAAATTAAGGGAAGCCCAAAGACACCTGTACCATAATAAATGAATACTTTTTATTGAAAAGTAAAGGAGCCAATCAGTGCGGGGAAAATGGTTTCCGACCATGTTTAAAAAACCCTGCAAATTCTCTCACAGAGGTTAATTATTCCTCTGACCAGGAGCATGGAGACACATTCTCATCGATTTAGGGTCCAAAATTGAGTGAACTTGTTGTCCCACACGCCTAAATACCATAAATCTCAAAAACACACATTCGAAATGGGTTGATAGGTACTCATTTTGACCCATAATCTCATTCAGAGGGCGCCAATCGTTCCGTGACCTATTTCATTAGATTTAGGGTCCAATATTTAGTGGATAGTGATACCCCACACTCCTAGGTACCGGAAATCTCAAAAACAAACGTTCAAAATGGTGAGATAGATACCCATTATGCCGCATAACTTCTTCCAGTGGGTGCCAATCGTTCTGGGACCCATTTCATTGGATCCATCGTCCAAAATTTAGTGGAAAATGATCCCAAAAATCTCAAAAACCCATTTTTCAAAATACACATTTTGACCCCTACCCCGCCCAAATTTGGTCCAATAGGGCGTAAAAAGTTTCGAGGATCAACTAGTGTCGGGAACAGACTATGACCCAAATTTCAGATTTTTAGAACATTTTCCACTACCAATGTCGGCGTGGACGGCGTACGGCGGACGGACATTTGACTTTTTTGATCTAGACACTTAGAAACGCCCAGAAAAAATTTTGAGCCGAATCGGAGAGATTTAATTTTTGCATTATTCAAGGAATAACCAACTAAAACACAAAATGAGCAAGAATCATTCTTCGAATTACCAACCTATGTTTTCATGCAAAATAGTCATCTGCATCTCCGTTTCGGCCCAAAAAATTTTTCTGGACGTTTCAAGGTGTCTAGATCAAAATTAGCTAATTTCCGGGAATCATTTTCCACTAAATTCTAGACGCTAAATAAAATGAGACGGGTCCCAGAACGATTGGTGCCCTCTGGATGAGGCTATGGGTAAAAATGGGTGCCTATCTACCCATTTCGAATGTGTGTTTTCCTTCTTCGTTCTTCATAGGACTAATTTGACCAAATTTTATTCGGAGTTATGTGAACGAACTTCATGTCATAACGATAATATAAACGAGTTGGCACGGCTTGGCACAAATCAGTAGGTACTTACGTTAAATATAATAATGAATTCCTTCAAATGACTTACCGAAAATACCGAGGAAAAGAAACGTAGATGCGGCTAGAAACATATCGGTCAGTGTGTCTGCCAGGATTTGGGGCATCCGGTCTTGAGCGATTCCGAGCTCGCGAAGAACGGAACTGGTTCGCGGATGTCCCGCAACCCTCCTCCTTCAACTACCAAGGCGACTCTTCGGATCAAGTTATATTAGTTATTCAACACTAGTTCTCATTTCGCGTTGAACACTAGTTATTCCAAATAATGTTTAGATGAAGCATTGGGTATCTGCTTGCACTACAACCTGTTCTACGTGACATCCCGGTTTCTGGTTCGAGCTGCCCCACGTGCTAGGTACCAAATATCTACCTTGGAACAGGAATATTGTTTTGGTTGGTTATTCCTTGAATAATCAACCTGTTTTCATACAAAACGTCAGCCTCTCCGATTCGGCTTAAAATTTTTTTCTGGACGTTTCATGGTGTCTAGATCAAAAAAGGTCAATGTCCGTCCGCGCCGTTATTGGTAGTAGAAAATTTTCTAAAAATCTGAAATTTGGGTCAGGGGTCTGTTCCCGGCCTCGGACGGTCCTCAAAACTCTTCAGCCCGATCGGACCATATTTGGGCGGGGTAGGGGTCAAAATGTGTTTTTTGAAAAATGGATTTTCGAGATTTTGGGTGATCTAGGCGAGTGGAGTATCATTTTCCACTAAATTTTGGACGCTGAATCCAATTAAATGGGTCCCAGTGGCACCCACTGGAATAGGGTCAAAATGGCAATCTATTACCCATTTTGAATATGTGTTTTCGAAATTTCTGGTACCTAGGCGTGTGGGGTATAATTTTCCACTAAATGTTGGATCCTGAATCGATTGGAATTGGTCTGGGACCCGCCCCGCACCCAC
>CM034000.1:10128266-10227877 GCA_019603395.1 Cyrtorhinus lividipennis | reverse complement strand
CGCAGCACCGTTCCCCAGTACACATTAGCGGTTAATTTATAGACCCACTTGCCAAATGGAAGTAACCAGCGAGTATTTCAGACCAGTGCAATTCCACGGCCTTTCTTATCCAACCTAGTTTTTGAACACATTTCTCTATTTTCTCTTTGTTATGTTTTTCTTGACAACTTAATGATTTTCTTTGTTTATTAAAAAAATTCTATTATGTAGTTGATTGCATTGTGTTTTGCCTTCGCAACTCTGTCCTTGATATCTAACCGATGTATGAAATATTCAGTCAACTTCCAAGCTCAGAAAGTGGCCCGTCACCCTCCCAATAATATAATGCGAGTAATCAAGACTACATAGGGCTCGTGATGGGAAAGCGTATCAATGATGTATTTGAATGCTTTGCAAATAGCCCAAACACGAGCCCAGATTGTTGGCCACCCAAAGTCGCATTTTCCGGTACTTGATCATTGGAATCGATATCAGGTAATCAGGGGCTTTACAAAGAGCCCAAACACGACCCACCTATGTTGAGTCAATTGCCCAGTTGACCCACCCCTGAAAATAATTTATGCAGGTTCTAATCATTGGGGCAGCAGGCAACCATACTTTTAAAAAATACTGCGAAAAATAGGTCGGTATTTATACCTACTTCATGGGTTCACCTTGCAAATTGGAATCTTGATTTTTCTAGTTATGTTGGCAACACTGGACACTGGAACACTGGTTGCCATGGACATGACGTCAGAAGGCTCTTATTAGTCAGCTGATGACAGGGTGAACACACATCTCCTCGTCCGCCATTTTCACGGAGCATTTCATCGCTTTGAGTATCGCTGGCCTCTGATTTCTGAAGTTCACGACGTCCTGATTTTCCCATATGTCAGAGAGGCCATTGTCATTGAAACCACTTAGACAATTGAGGAGCCCAGTTAATCTAAGTCAGGCTTATTTGAGTGGGAGCGAAGTAAGCGCGAAGCACAAATCTTGGGTAGCCTGTCGGGTTCATTTCAACCATTTTCAACCACCAACCGGATGCTGCCTTGAAAATTTGACTCTTGGAGTGGCTCAGGTTACATCATCTGATGGCGTAATCTGGTGTGTCTTAGAGAGGAACAAAAAACTCTTGAAAAACGTTCCAGCTCTCACAATGATTGAGCCCCCATGCCTCAACTGCATAGAGTACCGTGGACAAAATCAGGGCTTGAGCAATTTTTGTCCAAGACTCAAGTGGTTCACCTTTTCCTTTGTGAAGCAGCTGTAGCACAGATCTAATTGCAGCTTCTCGGAGGAGGGAAGATGTGAAGTAGAAATCACATTTTTTCTGCCCATGATTATGTCCGTAAAACGTAGAGCAGAATTTAGGAGCATGTGAAACTCGAAATGAATGGGAAATACAATAAAAACGATCAAATCGTCATACGAATGGCTTCTACCTGTAGACTCATGTTGAAACAGCTTCACTGCGCACATTGATAATTTCTATCTTTTAACTACTAAGCGACTTCCAGCCTGGAATCCTCAATTCACCTTGATCTCAATCAAACGGTCACTTCAGTTGATGAAATATCGAGCGTGACCGGGACCGATCGTCTTCAGATGGCTCCATCTGATATGAACGGAACCTGATGATTAGGAGAGAGATCACCTTTGATATAGAAACGCGTTCGCCTTCCAGTTTTGGAGAAATGCGGGTGAATTTCGGCTCTGCTGCGTTTCAAACATTATTGACAGGTCACGTTGTCCGAGGGAATCTTAGTTAGTTGGAAACATGTGTTAGCCTCTCTCGAATTAAAATCTGTTATAATTTAATTCGGGTTTCTTCGGAGTTTTGAATGGACTAGCGAGAGGTTACACAATGTAAGTCCAAGACTTACGACTGAGCGTTAATTAGGGATACCAAGGATGAGATAAAATACATTGATACAAAATGAATTATAATTGAAAACAAGGACACGTTGCAAAGGAGAATATGCCTCACCTGGCTAGATTGATACAAGACAAAGTAATTCACAAAGTAAATTAGACAACATGTGGGCATAAAATACAATTAATACATGAACATGAAATTATGATATACATGAAATACAATTAATGAGCAAGGCAACGATACCGGCTGACAAAAACGGCGTTGACGTCAAAGGGAAAACTGGAGGGGGCACCCTGTCCTGAAGGTACACAGCGAGGCTTAATTAACTTGAGTCCTTTATCATCCATGGGGAACACAATATTACAGCTTGGTCGACTTCAGCACGGTAGCAGAGTTCACTCAGAGCGAGCACAGGACAAAGCCAGGATGGACTGAGTGAGATGCACTTGCACGACAGGGTTACAAAATATATATGACTCTGCATGTTGGGCCTCGGCAATGAATGCCCAGTTGGCGCGCGCTTGGCCAGCAAGTGCGCGCTGGAGCTCTCTCCAAATGCAATGTCCAGGCAGGAGCTGCGCGCACATCCTGGCGCATGCTCCTTCCCTTCTGGTTTTCTGGAGGCAGTAAGCCTGAGGGCTTACACATGGATATTTTGAGGGTTATTTTAGGTGAAATAAGCACGAGTTAACATATTGTTGCGAGATTACACCTGCACCAGTCTCCTGGGCACCAGCATTACAAAGTCAACGACACCTTTGGGAGGGCTAAGAGTCACTCGCAAACATTTGTGCATCATATCAAATTGGCTGAAACCTTCCAGCTTGCTGGAGACAACACGTCAAGTTCCCAGAACCAGGGAAGACTCGAGAAGGTTCTCGACCAAGGGAGCGAGCATAAAAGGGACTGAGGAATGCTGCAGAGGGCAGTTCAGTTTGGAGTCTGAATATAGATGCTTTGTGTTATAAATTGTGCCCTGTTATAAATTAGTGCAACAATGGTGTATTGTGCCTTATAGGTGCCCGTATTGAATTGGCTGGAACCTTCCCATTTGCTCAAGACAACACGTCCCAGAACCAGGGAAGACTCGAGAAGGTTCTTGGCCAAGGAGCCAGCATAAAAAGGGACCGAGGAAGCGCAGAGTTCAGTTCAGTTCGGAGTTGAATATAGATGCTTTGCTGTGCCGTGTTATAAAATAGTGCAACAACCGCATTACAACCATGTATTGTGCCTTGAGATTGTGTAAGTGTGTGAATGAGGACAGTGTATTTGAGTGAACAATTGTAATAAATTATTTACAAAGAACATAAATCCTTACAATATATATCGTCCAGGGGCAGATTCTCAAGCACATTTGTACTAAGTGTGGCTATTTTTGCTATAATTAGCTCATAAAGATTGGTCCAATTCACGTAAGGGGGAAAAACAGAAAATCTCTTCAATCGCGAATGATAAGAACAAATATTTAGTGGAAGTGATGAGACAAAGGTTGATGAATGAGTAAGAAACACAATAGATAGCTTTATCAACTCTAATCAAAAAGAAATGTTTACAAAATTTGTACAAAATGAGATACTCTACGTTTTCCGAAGCGACTTGGATCCTTTTATCACAGTCATTCGTCAAAAATTATCTCGTTTTCATCATCTCAGTGGAGGGGGTATCGATCCAGGGGCCTTCAGCAGAGGAAAGGTTTGCTGCCGTCTTCTAATTAAATTGAAATTGAATAATTAATTGCCGAATCGCCCTGTCATCAAAGGTTGGGGAAAATGGGAGATGAAAAAAGGAGGAAAATTCCCCTTTTCGCTGCGCTATTGGCAACACTGGTGTCAATTGACGCACAAACCGGGAACAGAAAACGCGATAATACGAGCCGTGCCGATTTCTTGAACTCGTCTCATAGTCAGTATCACCTCTCGCCTTTTGCTTCCTGGCCTTTTCCGCCCTAAAGGAGAAGAAGATAAGGATAACTTCCTAAATTCATCAATCTTACGACGCTATAGAAGGTTGAAACGCTCAAATGAGGTCAAAGTCGAGATACGAAGCCGCGTTAACCGCATGAAAGATGGCCACAACTCGCGGATCTCTTCTATAAATTTAGAGTCCTGATATAAACCATTCTCAGAGAGAAGTCTCCAGAAAGTTCCCGCTGACACGACCGACATGATTCAGGGAGTTATAAATCCCAGCCCTCGGCCCTGACGGTTTCTTATATGAGGAATCGTCCGGCATTTTACGACAGGACAGTTTGTGGGTTGTTCGGCTAAAATATACCTCGTTCGCCGTCGTGGTCAAGATGAGGCCTGTCGATAAAGAAATCAGCCCGGCGATATCAGATTATGGCTGATTACGGGGCATGAGTCAGGTAAAGGGTGACTTCTTGCCCCAAAAATGATGAAGGAGAATGATGGTGTCCCAAAGCTTATCACACCCTCTTTTATCCATTTCATTAATGAACCTACTCCTTAAAACAGGAAATTCGTAAAATCTCCGTTGGTCCAGAAGCAATCAGGAAAAAGTAGATTTATTTGCGGATTTTCGGCCGACACATTAACTCCCTGCCAACCCTTCAGAAGAAACTCAGCTAGTATTGTAGACTCATAAAGACAGCACTGGCATCTTGTGGCCGTTGAAGAAGCTCAGCAGAGATAAATCAATCATGAAAAGGAATAGCAACGATCTTATCGCAGGAAATACATAATAGAAACCCCTTGAAAAATACCACTTGTAAAAGAGACACTTGGTGAAGATCACCAAGATCATAAATGTCTTAATATGACTCCAATATGTACCTCAAATATTGCTGCAGAAATAACAGCAAAAGGAAACCCGAGACAGAATCTATGTTGTACCAGGCCATCTCATAGCTCCCAAGAGACTCGAACCGCAAACAATTATGGTAGCATTTCGGTAGGTTATTTCATGAATAATCAACTCAAGTTTTCATAAAAAACATTTAGGTTACAAAACAATTAAAAAAAAAAAAAAAAAAATCTGTGCGTCTCAGGGTGATTAAATCAAAATAAGAAATGGTAATTCCTTGAATAATCAACCTATGTTTTCATGCAAATGGTGAACCTCTCCGATTCAGCTCAAAATTTTCAGCCCGATCGGACCAAATTTGGGCGGGGTAGGGGTCAAAATGTGTTTTTTGAAAAATAGATTTTCAAGATTTTGGGCGATCTAGGCGAGTGGGGTGTCATTTTCCACTAAATTTTGGACGCTGAATCCAATGAAACGGGTCCCAGAACGATTGGCACCCACTGGAAGAAGTTATGGGTCAAATCGGGTATATATTAAGCATTTTGAATATGTGTTTTCGGGATTTCTGCTACCTAGGCGTGTGGGGTATCATTTTCCACTAAATTTTGGACGCTGAATTCAATGATGTGTGTCCAGAATGAATATACTATTAATACTTAACAAAAGATTACTATTTATTACTATTACTAAGATCATAGGAAATACGAGTAAGACGGAACCTCCGCTGACGGCCTTGGGCCAAAGCGTACCATGCTTGTGAGTTATATTGTGATATATTGTTATTCAGTAAATAAACATGTTATTCATTCATTCATTCCAACCATCGTGCAATAATTTGCCGCATTCTTTGAACAAAATTTTGGATGGTGAATTGATAACAATTTTTCGCTGTGCAGGGGGGGGGGGGGGGGGTGAGCTCTTCAGGATTTCGCTCTGACGCAGGCTTCTTGCTTCTGGTCTCAAGCCTCAAGGGGTGGTTTTGTCCGTTATCAAAGAGGGCGGACAGAAAAGCGAGCAAAAAAAATCACAATATAGCAGGTTGACAATGATTACGTAGTAAATGAATACCGAGGCGGCGGTGAGGGAGTTGAGCTTTGTTAGTCGCGGCGGGCGTCGCGGGGGATGAGTTTTATGAAGGGGCAGCTGTCAGGTGAATAGTCGACGGAGTAAAGGGTGACGTTGAAAAAAGAGAAGTTGTTTGTGAGTGCGAGAGCTCTCCTCCTCCGCACAAACATTGGCCTTCAGTAAAAAGAGCTTGAGTATGGTCGGTAGGTAGATCCCCGCCGCCGCCGTTCTTGCCCCCCTCCGCCGTTCGTCCTTTGCTCCGGCTAACGACAACCCCCTCACCTTTGCTCCTTCAACCGCGGTGGCTCCACTTTCCTCAAGTTCCTTCCACCCGAGCAAGTATGAGCAACATCTATCTCTTTCATTCTCCGCGTCACCAGCCCGTTTCTTTGACTAGCGGAGCCTTCACTCTTCAGAAACAATTTCTACCGACTTCTTTCAGTAATAACCTTCTTATGACAGCACGTTCGATCTGACTACCTGTTGGTGAAGTTGGACGGGAGCACACAATAAAGTATATTATTAGGTAAATACATCTCTTTTGTATACAGTTATTTCCTGAAAATAACCTAAAATAAGAACGACCAATAACTACCGTAGAATATACAATTCTGAATAAATATATAAAGAATATACTCGTATATCCTGGAAAAATCATGTAGGTTGGTTATTCCTCGGATCAGCAGCACGGAGACTCATCCCAATCGATTCAGCGTCCAAAATTTAGTGGAGAATGATACCCCACACTAAATTGCTAATAATCTCAAAAAGACCCATTATTCAAAATTCACATTTTGACTTCTACCCCACTCAAATTTGGTCCGATCGGGTTGAAAAGTTTTGAGGACCAACTTGAGCCGGAAACGGGTCCCTGATCCAAATTTCAGATTTTGAAAAAATTTTCTACGGCACCAAAATTGGTGTGGACGGCGGAATGACATTTGCTTATTTTGATCTAGACACCTTGAAACGCCCAGAAAAAGTGTTGGGCGTTTCTGAGTGAAAACGCAGATTTATTATTAGGAATTACCAACCAAAAGGTAAAATATCCGTCCACTGTCCACGCTATTGTTGGTATTTTTCTAAGGCAATTTTCTAAAAAATCTGCAAATTCTTACACACGGGTTGGTTATTCATCGAATGGAGGGAAACAGTGGATGTGGCGGGTCCCAGACCCATTCCAATCGATTCAGGGTCCAAAATTTAGTGGAATATGATACCCCACACGCCCAGGTACCGGAAATCTCGAAAACGCATATTCAAAATGGGTAATATATACCCAATTTGACCCATAACTTCTTCCAGTGGGTGCCAATCGTTCTGGGACACACATCATTGAATTCAGCGTCCAGAATTTAGTGGAAAATGACACCCTACTCGCCTAGATCGCCCAAAATCTCGAAAACCCATTTTTCAAAAAACACATTTTGACCCCTACCCCGCCCAAATTTGGTCCGATCGGGCTGAAAAGTTTCGAGGACCCGTCTTGGCCGGGAACAGACCCCTGACCCAAATTTCAGATTTTTAGAAAATTTCCAACTACAAAAAATGGCGCGGAACACGGACGGCGTACGGCGGACGGCGGACGGACATCGACCTTTTTTGATCCAGACACCATGAAACGTCCAGAAAAAAATTTTGAGCCGAATCGGAGAGGTTGACCATTATCATGAAAACATAGGTTGATTATTCAAGGAATAACCAACCAAAATCTGAAATTTGGTCAGAGACCCGTAACTTGCTCTAGTTGAATTCGCAGAGTTTTGATCTAGACAACGTGTACTGTAGGATTTTGGGGCCAATCTGATAGGAGGACCTATGGCATGATTACATTGGCTGACTATTTGATGAATAACCAACCAAATTGGTGGTGGATTTGCTGCAACAACACATTCCCGTTAGGGTGATTGGTTATTCTGCCGATTGGGGCGCTGATAGAACATTGGTTTATGAATACCCGTTTAATCACATTATTCCAACAGTGAGTTCAGCGTGGGACGGCTTACTTGGAAATTTCATCGCATCTTCTTGAGTCTCACCAAACTGCTTTCCTGCAATCGAAATCGACCAGGCCGTGAATTCCCACCTCTCGTCAGCTTAACGACATTGACGCCTACTTCGTTCTCCGTGAGCTCAAACAAAAGGAAAATTCGTTAGATTGGTCGAAGGCGTGAAGAGAAAGTTGAGGAAAACGAAGTGAGTTGTGCCGGTGATTTGGAATGGAAGGAGGGTTGAAGCGGACCTATCGAAACGCGGTCTGGTTGCCCACCAAGATAATCCCATTTTCTCAAAGGAACCAGAAGCCCAGAATCACTCTAACCAGCGGTCTTCTCGTGGATTACCAAAGCAAAGCCGCCCACCGCACAGCCGGAAAACATTCGCCTCTTCTCGTCGCTTATAACTTCCCAGCGAACACAATGGGAGGGGTCTGGGTTCAATTTACAACTATGCCAACTCGTTTGGAGGCCATCGCGGTTTGCATTTACTGCAACGTGCTAACCGACGGTACTCATAGTCGGTAAATCGAGTTTACAACCAGAGCCGAGGGAAAAGCGGAAAAATTCCTATTCTATTTGGCAAGTGTCGTGGATAAAGCGTGATGAAAAATTGACGCATCTGGTGGCGGCTGCTGAACGTCCAGTGTTGTCAGGTATCAGAAAAGTGCCTGCAAGAGTTTCAGATGGAAAATGGTAGAATTACGAGAAAAAAGAAGTATTGAGGATCGTTTCAAGTGAGAAAAACACGGCTTGACAGCACGGCATAAGTACTCCCTCTGTTCATCTGCATAAGAAAAGTCAAACATGGGGAAAATGGGGAAACACAGTGAGCGTGGCGTGTCCTGAAACCATTTCAATCGATTCAGGGTTGTTATGCGCAAAATGACACTCCACACGCCTAGGTACCAAAAATCACGAAAACGCACATTCGAAATGGGTAGATAGGTACACATTTTGACCCATTACCTAATCCAGTGGGGGCCAATCGTTCCGGCACCTGTTTCATTGGATTCAGCGTCCAAAATTTAGTGGAAAATGATACTCCACACGCCTACATCACCAAAATCTCGAAAATCAATTTTTCGAAATGCACATTTTGACCACTACCCCTCAAATTTGGTCCAGTCGCACTGTTTCGTGGACCAACCAGCTATCTTGGAGGCATTGGAATCAGTTGGCCTTTTTGGTGCTCTGCTTTCATGGACAAAAAGCTATCTCGAGGATCGAACTTCGTCTGTGCGTGTCGGTGGCACAGTCTCTGAGCCTTTTATGGCCACCTCTGGTGTTCCCCAAGGCTCACACCTGGGCCCTCTCCTCTTTATACGCACTATTGATCGTGTCTGCGCTGGCCTCGGGGACGGGCAGGTTCTTGTTTATGCCGACGATTTCAAGATCTTCTCTCGCATCGAATGTATCACCGATTGCCTCACTCTCCAGTCACGCCTGGACGCCTTCATCTCTAACTGCTCCTCTGTCGGCCTCTTCCTGAACCCTAGCAAGTGCACAGTACCCACCATTCTTCGATCATCATCTCCTTTAACCATGTCAACAGCATTAATGGATCTCAACTTGCGCGTCCGTCACTCATCCACGATCTTGGGGTATATTTGGATACGCAGCTCACTTTCAATGAGCACGTGTTGCTGGTCAACTCTCATGCTATGTGGTCTCTGGGTTTCCTCAAGCGGAATACCAAGGAATTCACTCATATCCCAGCCCTCATCACATTGTATCGTGCCATTGTTCAGCCATGCCTCGAGTACGCCTCAGTCGTCTGGAGCCCGTTTTATGGCTGCCACATTGACCAAATTGATCGTGTGCATAGGGCGTTCCTCCGCTACCTTGCCTTCAAGTCAGGCATACCTCGAGACGGCATTGACTACGGCGCACTTCGTGCGCAGTATCGCCTCCCCAGCCCTGCTGACCGACGCACCTATCGCGGATATGGCTTTCCTCAGCGGCCTGTTCTCTGGCCGTATTGACGCGCCGTCTCTCCTGGACCAGATTGGTCTCCGGGTCCCAAGACCAGGCTCCCGCACACGTGACCTCTTTTGGGTCCCCTTCACGTCGACCAACTACATGCTGCACCGTCCCCTCAGCCGTCTGCCCCGCACTGCCAACCATCTGCTCGCTGCTGCAGATATGGATCTCTTCACCCTCCCCCCCGCCATCCTCAAGAGACGCCTGCTGGATGCCTTGCTCCTCGCTGACTCTGCAGCTCTCAATAATTTTTGAACTCCCAATGGTTACCCCATTTATAACTACTCATTTCTTATTTTTTATTCCTTTCATAATCCACAAATGTTTGATTCGACCAATATACAACTGTAAACTGGGCTCGTTCCCGTGTACTGTAAATAAATAAATAAATAAACACTGGTGTCAATTGACGCACAAACCGGGAACAGAAAACACGATAATACGAGCTGTGCCGATTTTCCGAGCCTTCCTTGCCATTTCCATCCTGAATGAGAAGAATATGAGGATATCCTCCCAAATTTACTGTTTGTAGACGAGACAGGACGTTTAGCACCAAATCATACAAATTCAAATTGACAATCGCGACAACGTTGCATCCCCTAGGTAGTGAATTGCGACCGTTCAATTCATTACGAGATAACTGGTTGAATAATACACGAATGGTCATGATCGCGTTTCGACGGTTTATTTCATAATTTATTTGATTCGAATCCCGTATTAAATGAATAAACAACGAGACACGGAGGTTTTCAATATGTACTTTCCCCGTGGTAACTGAATGTATTGAGTGGTTGGTCAATTTAATCAATTATCACCCTCTATCGCTATAACCTAACAAATTGATAAATCATTCAGTCGTAGGGTGAAAACGAGATTAGAAACTTGTAACATAATTAAATGGGTAATTTTAGTAAGGGGTGCTCATCGTGATGGAGGGAAATATGTTTGTGGTCATTTTCTGCCTTAACACGTTCGCTGCGGAATTATTGCAGCTGTGCGGGAGTCATTTGAAATAGGAACGCGCCAGGTGCGTGCACCGCATGTGGAAAGAAATTCGAAGCGAGCTCCTAACCCAGTGCGGCTATAGCATGTGATATTTACCTTGGAGTAAACTACTTGCACCGAAGTATTTCGTGTACTAAAGCGAAGCACTGAAAGAAATCTTGAGGCGGGAACACTGAAAACGATGCAAAATGGCAAGAAAACTCCAAACCATCTTAGCAACAACCCAGCTGACTCCGACGTTTGCAGTACCTTCAGAAGGTTCGAAGCTGGCGCGGGAAGTAGAAATATATTCCATTTCACTTTCTGGTATACTGGAGGAGCGATCTGAAGTAAAGACTGCCTTCACGCGCCAGGCGCGTGCGACGCACAGCTCACGCGCTGAGCGCGTGACCCACAGCGAACGTGTTAATACCAAAATGGCTTCACAAAAGTGATCGAGACTTTTCTCAATACCGGTTTTACTGAGCAATATACCACAGAGGAGCGTAAGTAGGGGTGTAGTGTAGAGACTTTGTCCTGAGGGTGGTGATGGCCTCGATAGTTCGACGTGAAATTAATTTCGTTGATCATCCCCGGAGGCGTGTTCATGATAACAAACTTGTCTATTGGTGTAGGGCGGGAAGAATCGACGGAGACGACCTCGTATTTGGTCGTTGTGTCGTGGCAGGAAGAGCTAAGTGAACTGAGAAACTCTCAAGACTGAACCAACTTGAATATCAAAGGAGGCGATTGATCCGGCAGTTGAGCTAAACGCGTTTCACTTTACTCGCGCGCGATTTTCTCCGCACAACAGCCATATTATTAGGATCGCAGTACTCGCCTGTTGCTCGTCGAATGACTTCGTCTAATCTCATATTTACGTGCATCGCTCGTCGATGTCTTCCATTAAACAGCGCTACGAGGACAGCGACACGGAAACCCTCGACCGACGAGGATGAATTATTGAGTTCGATAAAATTGGAATGTCAATAGTGCGCCAATCTCGTCGAGAGGGAAATAGACCGTTAGGGTAAATAGACAGTTCGAAGACAATGACGTGAATTTTTGAGCTGTCCAACGACGATAATTGAACGAGAAACGACCATTTAGGGAGAGAAATTAATTTGAATTGTTCTCACTTTAACGTACAATTACTATCAAAGTGTAGTAAGGCCTTGTGAGATCGATCCTCAAGGTGGATAAAATACAAAACGCTGCAAAGTCATTCACAGGGGTTGATTATTCCTCTAACCAGGAGCATGGAGACTCACTCCAATCGATTTTGAGTCCAAAATTAAGTCGAAAATGATACCCAACACGCCTTGGTACCAGAAATCTCAAAAACACTCATAAAAACCCATTTTGACCCCCCCCCCCCCTCCAATATTTGGTCTGACCGAGCTGAAAAGTGTTATGAGAGCTACTAATGATGAAGCTATGAATGATGAGCTGCTGTTAATGATGCAATGATGCGTGGACGGGGGACGGCGGACGGCATATGCTTATTTGGATCCAGAAATCATGAAACGGTCTCTTTATAAATATTTTGAAATGCAAGCAAATGTGCTGATCCGACTTTCTTAATACGGTTCATCAAATGATAGGCCTTGGTTCTTGGTTTATTCATCCCACAATGGCCCGTTAATCTGAGATATTGTGCGTCATGGTGCCCAGATTCAAAATGCTGCTAATTCTTCCATAATTTATTATTCCTTGGGGCCATAGTAATGAAAAACGGTGAATGATGAGTGTTCAGGACTCGTTCCAATCGATTTCGTGTCCAAAATATAGTAGAAATTGATGCCAAATACCCAAAGATATCGAGAATCCACATTCGAAATAGGTGGAAAGGTACCCAATTAGACCAATACTCACCCCTAGTGTGCAGCGATCGGTCTAAGACCCATCTAAATGGATTCAACTTCTGCAATCTTTTGTGCCAGCCTGTTCTTGGATGTAGCCCAAGCCTTTGATAAGGTTTGGCACGGAGGTCTCCTGTACAAGCTGCACATGGACCTTCCAAGACAGTATTATCTACTTCTGAAGTCCTATCTTGAGAATCGGCACTTCAGAATAAAGCAAGACGACCAATACTCTAGCCTAAAGCCCATTGAAGCAGGAGTGCCGCAAGGAAGTGTTCTTGGGCCATTGCTCTACTTGCTGTACACAAGGGACCTCCCTCTGTAACCCGTCGTTTTCACGTAACGGGCTAGGGATCCAAAAATAGACCTAGGCGAATAATTAGTGGGAGATTAAAGACTTTCACTTACCGTCCGGAATGTCTGCAATGGTCGGTCATGGACGCCAAGTACACCTGAATTTACCAAGCTCTGAGGAATGGGGTTTCGTGATTGAAAAGACAAGGGTTCAATATTGACTTATAATAAACGCAATTGACAGAAATATAAAATACGGAATGTCTCGGCCGAGAAGGATATTGACTATTACGTAATCTAATTATTGAGTAGGCAGAAGTGAAGGGCTGAGGGCCAAATGAATTTACGAGGTAGCTGAAGGCTCAAATGTTTGGTTTGAATAATGGTAAAGTGGAAGTGATTTGTTAATGTCCTCCCCTAATTCCTTTTACTTTTCCTAACGCACGACAGACAAAATACTAAATAATACGGCTACAATGTACAACTCTATGATCAGCTTTCTGGTGACTAAACGTCAGGGGCTTGGGCCAGATTTAGAGAGTTCGACTTTCGCGTTGCGAGGGTACGAGACAGAGTTATTTCGCCACTTACGTGTACCAACTTCTTCGGATGGAGACCACAGGGTGATGTTCTCTTCGCTGCTCGGCTTCGGTCAGGGGAACGCCGTCCAGGCCGGAGGAGGCGAGGCTCTTTCCGACGGAGGTCCGACGACTGGCGGTGCGTGGGAAACCTGGACTATTGGCCGTCGAATCGGGCGCGAACGGATCAACACTCGGGTCCGACGGGGGATTTTCAGTTCGTATAAGGGCCCACTGTTACGGGAGAGGAATTGGCTGATCTCCCAATTCCCGAGTTCTCACCCTGAAGGAACCACGATACACTTGTTCCCTCAGGTCACTTTCACAACACCGGCTTCACAAGGGGTTGATTTGCTTCGCGTCGGTTGTTCCGCTTCGATGTTCCGCCCCGAAACAGGTTGTTTCGCTGGGGTTGTTCCGCCCCGAAACAGGTTGTTCCGCCCCGCCCCTGCCTCGCCTCGTCCTCTCGAGATTATGGCGAGCAGGGGGGGCCAACCTCGTTTCGGAGATCCCAACTTTCCTTCACTTGAGTTCGTACACGACTGACTGATGTTCCTTTCCCCAGTCCGCTCGTCAAGTCGCCTTCCCCTCCTACTCCTCCCTGGGTGTCTCGCGCCGCCCATCGCCCAACCAATCCAATGAGGACACGCCTTTCGCCCCGCTGGGTCAGGCGCTTGGAGAGGAGAGGGGTCGATCCGTACCCCGCCGCCGAAGTTTCTTGACGGGGCGCTTGGAATCTGCCGCCCCGTTACACTCCTCCGATCTTTGGAGGCCGAGGTCTACCTCGGCAATTTTCCTTCCGGTGGGGGTGACTGGTTCGATGGGCATTGCGTCTGGTTGTTTGGCCGCTATCCATGCTTGTTCGTACCGCCATCGCTTACAAGCGGTACAGGTTGGTGGTGGTCCTTCTCGTGTTCGGCGCGGGAGCAGGGCTTCGGGTAGGCAGGGTCCGTGGGCTGCAGGTTCCGGCATTTTCTCTCGGGCGCTCGGAATCTGCCGCCCCGTTACACCTCAACATGAAAACAACGGTTGCCACATTCGCTGACGACACGGCTATCCTATCAGTTGGGGCTGATATCGATGCCGCGACTACCCATTTGCAGGAGGCAAAAAATAAGGACTAAAACATGGAGAATGATGTTGAACGAAACAAAGTCAGTTCACGTCAACTTCACCAAGTGCCAACAACGGAAGTTGAGGTAAACTCGACCGTAGTACCCTACACTGACTCTGTCAAGTACTTGGGTATGACTCTGGATTCAAAACTCAATTGGAGGAAGCACATAGAAAAGAAGAAAGAAGAACTGAAGGTCAAGTTCAGACGCATGTACTGGCTTATGAAAGGCATTCCCGTCTCTCCCTTCACAACAAGCTGCTCATCTATAAGCAGATTCTTCGCGCCATCTGGAGTTACGGTATACAACTCTGGGGCTGTGCCAAAAAATCCATCATTAAGATGATAAAAACCTTGCAAAACAAAATTCTGCGAAGTATAGTTGCCGCACCTTGGTATATGCGTAACGACGATATCCGATATTGGCTGATTTTTCAAGGAATTACTGAAATGTCCGTCCATTTTTAATGCTAGTTCAATTCTAAAGGAGCCCCTACACTATCAAGCCGCTTGATCAAATGCTTGACTTTCTGATTGATGGGAGCTTCAAGCGTGCATTCAATCAACCCTTCAATCTTTTGATCAAAACTCTCTCGTCAGTCGAAGCCGAGATGTGGAAGTAGAACGGAGTTTGTTGCGATCGTGCTTTTGCTTTTTCGATTAAAATGGTGTTGAATGCACATTTGGGCTTCTTAATCGCAACATTGGTTGCCGTGAAGCAGAAAAAGAAGGAAAAGAAAAAACGACGGTGGTCCAAGGAGTGGTACAAAATGAGAAACCGCTTCACTCATGAACATCTCCTAAACTTCCTGTGTGATTCAGAACCAGAGGACTACAGGAACTTTTTGAGAATGGACCAAGAAAGTTTTGATTATCTACTGGATTTACTCCGCCCTGACATTGAGAAGAAAGATACAAAAATGCGTGAAGCGATTCCTGCAAGTCAGAGATTGTCTATCACATTGAGGTACCTGTTGTCTGGCATGGATTTAGAATGGAAATGCTCGCAATGCTTGACGGAAATCGCCCTAGACTATCAAGCCGCTTCATCAACTGCTTGAGTCATTCAGAATTTCTATCAATCACCGTCTTGGTTCAAGCGTCAAACGTGCTTCTAAACTATCAATCCCGCTTGATACAATCAATTTGATCAAGCAGCTTGATAGTGTAGGGGCTCCTTAAGGGGGCGTCAGACAGTCCCTTGCAAAGTCATCCCAATTTATTGAAGCTCCTGTATGGAAATTTAAACTTTTTTTTTTTGCAATATGCTCGTAAGACTTGTGAAATTTCTCTAGCCTATAAACAAATAAAATATTTTCAAAATTTTAAATTTTAAATTTCGTAACTTTGAAGTTATGAGAAGTTGGCAGTTGAATCATCTCTTAGAGAACAACAACAAGTCTTAAAAGGATATTGCGAAAGAAAAAAGTCTGAATTTTCAAACAGGAGCTTCAAAAAATTGGGAATACTTTTGGAAAATCAGGCCGTGCGGCATGGGTCTGGCGGGGTAGGGTGGTCAACGGCGACAGTTCGGCCGTCTGCCGCTAGATCGAGTTGCGTCGACAGACCCCCTTGAAGGGACTGACGAGAGAGAGAGAGGTGCGAAGCTGAGAGTGAGAAAGGATGAAAAAGGGTTTTCCTTTCCTGGTTGCCTGAGAGAAACTCATTCTTTTCGAAGCGGTATCACAAAAGTGTCTGACGCCCCCTTAAGAACTTCTGAAATGTTGGTCAGTGACCTCATCCCTGCTGTAGTTGGTTGTTGATATTTTTCACCCCGATCGGCCCAAATATGAGGAGATTATGGGTGAACGTTAGTATTTTAAAACTCGTTCTTCAGGACTTTTTGGGAACTAGGCATACGGGGAATCATTCACAACCGATTTACGCACAAAAGACGTGGATAGGTACGTAGGGTTGAGATGGGCAGTTTGATTTCCCTAAAACGGTGATTGTTAACCAATTCGGTTCTCCATTCTTTAGCATCCGATATCGTATTCTGTTGCGTGGTTTTGTGGCTTGCGTTCAGGATTTAACCAAATTATTTAGGAAAACCCCTTCAGAATGAAGCATCGGTTGGTTTACACGTGAAATGAGCGAACTTGCGTACCGACCCACTGCGGTTCCCCCAGCCCAGGCCAGTCACATTCATCACCCGAGACAGGGCAATGACGTTTCACTTCCACTCCACAAAACAGCAGCTCATCAGTCCCGCAGCAGAGTGAATTCAGGTTCCTGGGACGACACTTATCGAACAAGAAACGGCCGAGTCGAGAGCTGATTAATCTTTTACTTCCAACGCGAGGTGGCGGAGCTGTGACGCAAGATTCAATTAGAGCTGTTCTGCTATGCGGGAAACAAAATGCGATCCACCTGCCGGTATGACGTATTGCGTGTTTCCCTCGGAGTTATTATTATGTCGATCGTTGGTGAAGAACCCCCACCACCACAAACGGGGAGTCGAATGACATTTCTCTGTTTGCCCCGCTGTTACAGCTTTAGATAAACGGTTCACATCGATTAAATTTAAATATTCTCCCTGTTACACTTGGTTGCTCTTCTTCCATTCCGATCCTTCTCCATTTCCACATCACCTCTCCTCAGATCAACCCCACTTTCCATCTAGTCGACTGACTTTTCCCCTCGCAAGACTCACTTCCACCTCACTTATTGTACTTCTTTCTTCGCCCAATTTCTCAATTATGGCGTTCATTACAATACTTTCCTTCCATTAAAAGCTCCATTCTTCCCTTTAATGCTCCGAAATCGATTTCTTTTTCGGTCCCTTTGACGTCCGTCAGTTTCGGCCTTTCCATTCCATTGAGTAGAAATTCAAATTTTTGATTTTGATAACCTTCTATTCGGCATGAGGACTCATATGTAATAAAAACGTATTCAAAGTCTCGATAAACGAGCTAAATTTACAACTTGCTGATAATACTTCCCATTACTCATTTATAAATTAACGGAGGCAACTCCTAAACGTGGTAAATTAGCAGAATAATTAACTTCTCACAGCCAAATCTCTTTGTTATCAGTGGTTCCAAAGCTGTTTGAGAAACTGATACATAAGCGAGTGATACAAGTGGTGAATGACCGTAATTTGGTGGTCTCGACATAAGCACGCAACCGTCGATCAGATGCTTAGGAATCACTCATTCATCAGAAGCACTTGAGGAAAAGAAGGTTTGCTCTGCCTCGCCAAACTTTTCGTCTGTCTAGATCAAAAACCTGCAATTCAACGGTCCTCGAACCGCCATGGTGACTCCTCGACAGAAACATGGTGTGGCAGTCCAACCACCAATCGATCGGGTCCAAAATTTAGTGGAAAATGTTAGGTATCTACCAAAACACTAACCAAAAAAACGATACCCAATTGACCATACTTCTTCATTGAGACAATCGTTGGTTATTGATTCGTACAAATTAGGAAATAACCCATTCGCCATTGCCCGACCGATATCAATGTCATTTTGACCCTACCTCCCCAATTTGGTCGACGGCTGAAAGTTAGGAGGACGTCCCAGGCCGGGACAGACCCCTGACCACCAAATTTCAGATTTTCTAAAAATCTGAAATCGTACGGCGTACCGATTATTCAAGGAATAACCAACCAAAAGTCAAAAATGTCCGTCCGCCGTCCCGTCTTGCCTTTCTCTCCCTATTCCTTCGTCTTTCTGGCTCTTATAGGGGGGCGCTTGATGTTAAAGACGGTCGCTTCCGCTCAACTCCTGCCACGCTATTCGCCACTGCTCAGGGCAGTGCCCAGGCTGCGTGGGCGGGACCAGGAGGAGGGTAATTATTGGCTTGTTTGGCCATAGGCCACCCTTTGGTCTGCATTACGGTGTGCACAAATCCTCGTTGTTGCACGGAATGTGTCGTTTGTTCCCACAGCTTCCTTCCACGTGATCTCTCCATTTGGTGCCACTACTGATTTCCAGTGTTCTCTTGCGGCTGCGTACTTTGCGCACTCCATGAAGACAATGGTGGGCTGTCTCTACCTGGCCGCATTGGCAGGCAGGGGATGGCTTCAGGTTGAACCCATGAAGCTTGGCAGCAATGTCCCCGTGGCCCGTCAGAAATTGGGAGACAAAATGGTCGAGGCTGATGAACTTGTCGCTCCTCCTTCGTTCCGCTACGTCTGGCCAGATGTTGTAGGTGTGCCTGCCCTTTGTGGATGATGACCATCTGGCTTGACCGTCCGCCGTCCGCCACCCGCGCTGTTTTCGGTAGTAGAAAATTTTCTAAAAATCCGAAATCTGGATCAGGGGTCCGTTCCCGGCTCTAGTTAGTCCTCAAAACTGTTCAGCCCGATCGGACCAAATTTGGGTGAGGTAGGGGTGTATTAAATTAAATGTGTATTTCAAAAATCGAATTTTTGAGATTTATGGCGATCTAGGCGTGTGGGGTATTATTTTCCACTAAATTTTGGACCCTAAATCGATTGGAATGGGTCCGGGACCCGCCACACTCACTGTTTTCCCCATTTGCCCCATGTTGAAGAAATGAGTCCTCATGCGCCTGGTAACCAACCCCTGTGAAAGAATTTGCAGCGTTTTCTTAATTAAACTCAAGCGTTCAACATAGTTTGGCATGAGGGGTTCCAAAAATCGACCATCTGAATATTCGATATTACGACAATCCTACTAATCTGGCGAGTAGTTCTGAGTAAGACACGACGTCGCTTACTCAGAGGCCAGGCAGGACACGGTGGAGTTCCGCAAGGGAACGTACTTGGCCCACTTTTGCGTCACCAGCGATGTGCCAGAAAGGGAGAACACGCTTGCAACGTTCGCAGATGATATTGCTGAACTTGCTGTTGGTGAATTGACCCACAAGATTTTGCATCTCCAAGACTGGACAAAGAAATGGTGGTTCATGATGAATGAGTTGTTTCATGTCCATCTCAATGGCAAATCATGGTACCTCGGAATACCCTTTGGCGTCAAATTGCGGTGGATGAAGCATTTACACTATCTAATCAGAAAAAGCAATGTAGGTGTTCGACTTTTAAAAAATGTAGGCAATCGAATATGTCAATCCAGAACAATAGCTCCAATACAACCAAGCCCTCAAACCAGTTTGGACTTATGGAGTGCAGTTGCAGGGCTGCACTGCTCAGAGCAATTGAGACATCATTTGGCGTTTTTAAAATAATTCACTGTGTGGTGCTGTGTGGATGGATATCGATACTCGAGAAATGTCCTTCTGCGTAGAACGTCACACAAAATCCATCAATGAAGCCAAAAAGGAGCTGGACATGGCCAATCACAAGTGTCTAAAAGATCGTTTCAACGATAGAAGATGTCCAGTTGGTTAAAATTTACAACATTCTCAGACCACTCAAGAGAAAGAAGGCGAGATCTGAGGCTTTGAACGTTTTCTTTGTGCCTACTTATGGATTCAAAGAATTTTCTGTTAGCGTGTTTTCAATTGGAGAGTCACGTCTCATCTTTTCCAGCATCACAGCCTTGAAAAACGTCAAATCAAGGTCGAATCGGGTGTTTCACACGGAGGGGATCTCACATTTTGCGGGAGAGATGGAAGAAGATGCCATTTTTGTATCAGCAGACCCATGGGATTCTTTCCCAACAACATGGGCTGGTTACAGGATGAGGAACGTCCATCACGCTCGTTGTGCGGCTACATTTTGATTGCAGCTCGGACCTTGAAAACATTTTCTTTCGCTTCTGGCGAGTCTTTTTAATATATCCAGTTAGTTTTGCGGTGGACGCGATGTTTCTTCAGGCGAACCGTTTCATTTGGAAGAGATAAGAGTGGATCGTTTCACGCCGCCCGCTTCCAAAATAGATGGATGTACCGGCTAACTCGCATGGAGAACCCTCCCCAGTTTATTTCAAGGGTGGAAGTTGGAGGGTGAGGGTGTCGTTTCCTTTCTCAGACGTGTCGCAGTACAGCGTCGCCTATGCGGAGAGCCAACTTAAACCCGTAATCTGCAACCTTGCGATCGAGAATGACCTTCTTCCCTTCAGATGCTCCAATGCATGAATTGGTTGTGGATGAGGGAACCTATTTGAGGCGAAGAATATGATCGATCGAACAAGGTACTTATTGGAAAAAATTCGAGAAAATACACCCAGGAGGTTCGAAAAAGACCAAATAGTCCGCCAACTGTTCTCCAAATATTGCTCAAATGGAAGCAATTGTGTATGCGGTGGTGTTGTGGGGGGGGGGGGGGGTTCTACTGAGATCTCAAAATAATCGCGAAGGAATATTGAGACGATGTTCTTTTTCTCATCCCAATACAGATCTCAACAATACGCCAATCTGATCAATCTTGTCCTACTCAAATTAAAAGTCGATATTTTTTTCGCTTTATTCTCACAAAAAATGAAATATTTCATATCTTCCTTGTGTAAGTAATACAGACTAAATAAATGTTATGGGTCAGAAGAGCATATTTATACCAATGCGCGGGCTCTCTCACTTTAGTGCGACACCCGCGCATGAGAGGGCGTTATTGTCGATGCCTGAAGTCTATTAAGGTATAATGTACATTATTTAATATCATAATATCACCTATTGAACGTCCAGAATGACTAATGAGTGTAAACAGTGACAAATGGGTACTATACGGGAGCAAACTGAATAGGCACAAAGTAGACATTCTTCTGTAGGTGGTTAGCTGAATCGATTTTCGGTTTATTATTTCACGAATAATCAACCTATGCAATCATGCAAGAGATCGACCTCTTCAATTAACCTCACACAATGGTTTATTATTCCTTAGAGTAAGATTACGAGGAAAACGGTGAGTGAGGAGAGCCAATTTCGTGTGCAGTTTCCAAAATGTTGGTAAGTATCTATTTTGACCCATACTCACCACCTGGTGGGTCCGCGACCCATCTCAATGGATTCAGTGTCCAAAATTTATTTATTTTTATTTTATTTTATTTTAATTATTTATTTAGTGGAGAATGATACCCCACATGCCTACTTCCCAAAAAGTTCCGAAAATCGAGTTTCAATAAATTTACGCTGAACGTCGTCGTTTTCTGTAGTAGGCAATTTTCTAAAAAAATTTAAATGTTTATCAGAGACTTCATTTCGGCTCTAGTTAGTCTTCGAAACGTTTCATTACGATCGGACCAAATTTGGGGAGGGTATGGGTGAAAATGTTTTTATTGAAACTCGATTATTGGGACTTTTTGGAAAATTGCCTACTACGGAAAACGGCACAGACGACGTTCAGCGTAAATTTATTCAAACTCAATTTTTGGTATTTTATGGGAACTAGGTGAGTGGGTTTTCCACCACATTTTCGACCCACTGGAGGTGGTTGTGAGTCAAAATGGGTACCTCCCTTATTTTGAACAAGGATTGACGGGATTTTGGTTGGTTATTCCTTGAAAAATCAACCTATGTTTTCATGCAAAACATCTCCGATTCGGCTCAATTTTTTAAAAATTTTCTAAAAACCTGAAATTTGGGTCAGGGGTCTGTTTCCGGCCTAGGACGGTCCTCGAAACTTTTCAGCCCAATCGGACCAAATTTGGGCGGGGTAGGGGTCAAAATGTGTTTTTTGAGAAAATGGATTTTCGAGATTTTGGGCGATCTAGGCAAATGGGGTATCATTTTCCACTAAATTTTGGACGCTGAATCCAATAAAATGGGTCCCAGAACGATTGGCACCCACTGTAAGAAGTTATGGGTCAAATTGGATATATATTACCCATTTTGAATATGTGTTTTCGGTATTTCTGGTACCTAGGCGTGTGGGGTATCATATTTCCACTAAATTTTGGACCCTGAATCGATTGGAAATGGGTCTGGGACCCGCCACACCCACTGTTTCCCCCATTCGAGGAATAACCAACCCGTGTGTAAGAATTTGCAGATTTTTTTCAACATAGACGAGCGGGATTTCATTTTTGACTAAATATTGGTCGCTGAATCGATTATAATGAGTCCGAGACACCCCACACTCACTGTTTTCCCTATAATATTGCTCCAATAAATAACCAACCATTATTGAAAACTTTGCAGCGTTTTTAAGAGTGTTTCTACACTTTTTTCAGCTTAGAACTTTTTCTAATTTAACTTGATGTTAATTAGGTTACTTTCCCGTTTCATTTCTTCGGTTAGTAAGTTAAACTGATTAATACTCCGGTTCATTAATGAGTTCTGTTCAAGTGCAGTTCTCAGGCGTGGAGAAAAGAAAGCCTTGAGCTCGAGCTGCACGATAATTCGATCTGTGAAAAATTTATAAATTAATACGGAAGACGTTTTTCAAATTAAATCAGACGAAGGAAGCCCTTGGGGGATTCTAAGAAAATCAGAAGAATGATTGATTGATTTGCTTTATTTAACCACCAGGAAAGGTTAGGGCCAAGTAGCCCTTTCTTCCACCTTCCCTGGCTCATTATAGTTGTACAATTAGTCTTCAAAAAAGTAATACAATAATAGAAATAAAATGAAATAGAATACAGTTGCAGATGCATTATTGTTTTACAATTAGGAATGAAAATGAACGAAATAGCTTCTTATAGTTGGAAAATAAGAGAAAAAGGAAATATTTCGTCTTCTTTTTAGACAATAAACTCAAATTTCGCTTGTTCATCCTAATAATTATCGCACTGTCGATCAAGTAACATCTTTTTAAAATTAGCTTTAAATGTTTCGGTTCTCGCGTTTAACTGAAAGAGTTCTGAGTATGTGTTGAAAATTTCGCATCCTTGAACCACAAGTGATCGCTCGAAAGTCATTGTCCGATGATGGTGAATCTGCAGAGTAGTTTCTTTCGTCCCGGTATTTCGGTGGTGGAGCTCAGTCATCATAACAAAATCTTCGGCGAAATATGCTGGTTTCTTGTACTTCAGAATCTTGAATACAGAGGTCGCGATATGTAGTTTTTTCAGTTCTCTAATTTTCAGTAGACCGAGTTTTTGAAATGCGGGGGTGATGTGCTCATCTACTTTCATGCGTAAAATGAAGCGGACTGCAGTGTTTTGGGCTCTTTGAGGTTTGTTGAGGTCTTGACTTTTCAGATATGTGAGGGCAGTAGCTGCATAGCTGATAAAGGCTCTCGTAAACAGCCATTGCACACACATGCTTCACATGAAGAGGGATATCATTTACATTTTTTCGGGCTTTTTTTAATTTGGCATTTTCAGTAACATACAAACCGCAGATCCCTATTTAAGGGTAAATTTGTGTAAGCCCCCAGGCTTACTGCCTCCAGAAAACCAGAAGGGAGGGAGCATGCGCCTGGACATGGCATTTGGAGAGCTCCTGCACGCACTTGTTGCCAAGGCGCCCAACTGGGCAGTCATTGCTGAGGCGCCCCTTGTCACTGAGGCGCCCAACATGTCAGAGTCATATATATTTTTGTGACCCTGTCGTGCAAGTGCATCTCACTCAGTCCATCCTGGCTTTGTCCTGTGCTCGCTCTGAAGTGAACTCTGCTACCGTGCTGAAGTCGACCGAAGCTGTAATATTGTGTTCCCCATGCCATGAGATGATAAAGGACTCAAGTTAATTAAGCCTCACTGTGTACCTTCAGGACAGGGTGCCCCCTCCAGTTTTCCCTTCGATGTCGACGCCGTTTTCGTCAGCCGGTATCGTTGCGCTTGCTCATTAAATTGTATTTCATGTATGTCATAATTTCATGGATCATGTATTAATTGTATTTTATGCTCCACATGTTGTCTAATTTACTTTGTCAAATTACTTTGTCTTGTATCAATTCTAGCCTAGGTTGAGGCATATTCTCCGTTGCAACGTGTCCTTGTTTTCAATTATAATTCATTTTGTATCAATATATTTTATGCTCATCCTTGGTATCCCTAGTTGCTCAGTCGTAAGTCTTGGACTTACATCCCGTATCCTCTCGCTAGGTCCCTTCCAAATTCTCCGAAGAAACCCGAATTAAATTATAGTAAACTCAAACACATTTTAATTCGAGAGAGGCTTACATTTGATCATAGCAAAATAGGAGCACCTCGATGTTTTGGTATTATGATGTTCCGCACCTCTATAGTGATATGAATGGTTGTATATGTATTTTCTATTGTCTATGCCAGCGGTGATCTTCACTCAGCTAGAAACTGAGATTTAACCATCACAGTAACATAAGGAAACCAATTATTCAGAATCTTTCCGCTCGCAATTATCGCTCAGTTTTTATCTAATATATATCTTTTGGTTAGTTATTCCTTGAATAATCTACCAATAGTCAACCTCTCCGATTCGGCTCAAAAATGTTTTGTGGGCGTTTTAAAATGTCTAGATCAAGAAACCAAAATGTCCGTCCGCCGTCCGCGCCGTTTTTGGTAATAGAAAATTTTCTAAAAATTTAAATTTGGGTCAGGGGTCTGTTCCTGGGCTAGGACGGTCCTCGAAACTTTTAGGCCCGATCGGACCAAATTTGGGCAGGGTAGGGTCAAAATGTGTTTTTTGAGAAATGGATATTCGAGATTTTGGGCGATCTAGGTGAATGGGGTATCATTTTCCACTATATTTTGGACGCTGAATCCAATGAAATGGGTCCCGGAACGATTGGTGCCCACTGGAAGAGGTTATGGGTCAAATTGGGAACCTATCTACCCATTTTGAATGTGTGTTTTCGATATTTCTGGTATTTTAACGTATCCGTGCTTTTCCCAGTAGCCTACACTGAACAGCCCTTTTTCCAAAAATCCAACTGGGAGCTGAAAAGAAACACATGAGACCGGATGAAAATGAGATAGCGTGCGACTAAGCGTTACTGTGTATACACCGTCTCTCTTCTCGTTTCCCTCGTCAGAGTTACTCACGTGAGCGAAATATTATCGATTATTCACCCTGGTAAACCGAATGTACCTCGGGAGCCGAGTGTCAGCGACACGGGTCACTTTTTTACAGTATTTTTTTTTTCTGCGGGAATTCTGACGTTGGAGGCTTATTTCACGGCAACACTCCGCGCGCGATATCTCCTCCGAACACCGCGAATTCCTACGTGACGTCGATTATCCTCGAAATCCAACGTGGTATAGAGATACGAATCGGAGCTCGATATCCAAATCAGAAACTCGTTCTTCGTTAAAATTCAATTCCGCGTATATTTTCTTTGTGATGATGAAAACAAAACGCTGCTAATTCTTTCACAGAACCCGGAGACTCATTCCAATCGATTCAGCACCCAAAATTTAGTGGAAAATGATACCTCACACGCCTAGACCACCAAAATTTCGAAAATCCATTTTTCGAAATGAACATTTCGGCCCCTCCTCCACCTCAAATTTTGTCCGGTCGTGCTGAAAAGTATCGCGGACCAACTAGAGCCGGAAACAGGTCCCTGACCAAAATGTGTATTTCGAAGAATGTATTTTCAAGATTTTCGACGATCTAGGCGTATGGGGTATCATTCTCGACTATGTTTGGGATGCTAAATCGATTAGAATGGGTCCAGGACACGTCACACCCCCTATTTTTCCTATTTTCTTCATATTCGACATTTTTGACGGTTTGGGCGTGTGGGGTATCGTTTTCCACTAAATTTTGGATGCTGAATCGATTGGAATGGGACTCAATGCTCCTGGCCCGGGGAAAACCAACCCCGGTGAAAGAATTTGCAGCGTTTTACCCATACACTCCTCAAATATGGTCTGATCGGGCTGAAAAGTTACAAGGACCTTCAGGAGTCACATAGAGACCAAAATGTCTGTTGGTTGGTTATTCCGTGTTCATGCATATGGTCAATCACTCCGATTAGACCCAAAATTCTGGGTGTTTCAAGGTGTCTATATCAAAAAAGTCAAATGTCCGTCCGCAGTTCGCGCCGTTTTTGGTAGAAAATTTTCTAAAAATCTGATATTTTGATCAGGCGTCCGTTCATGGCTCCAGTTGGTCCTCAAAACTTTTCAACCCGATCGGACCATATTTGGGCGGGGTAGGGGTCAAAATGTGTTTTTTGAAAAATGGATCTTCGAGATTTTGGGCGCTCTAGGAGAGTGGGGTATCATTTTCCACTAAATTTTGGGAGCTGAATCCAATGATATGGGTCCCAGAACGATTGGTGCCATTTGAATGAGTTTATTGGTCAAGGTGGGTGCCTATCTACCCATTTCGAATGTGTGTTTTCGAGATTCCTGGAACGTAGGCGTGTGGGGTATCATTTTCCTCTAAATTTTGAACCCTGAATCGATTGGAATGGGTCCGGGACCCGCCAACCTCTCCAATGGGCCCCAATGTTTGACAGTATACGTTTCGTCATGGAAACGTGGTAAAAAAATATAAATGGAGTTTAGAGAAAAATCATTTATTCGGATAACCTTAATGGTGTATTTTCCTCTTCTCTGTTTACGATTAATATTTCTATAGAGAAGACAGATTTATGTATTCGTATTGACCTACACAATTATTTTTTGCATTCCATACTTTCAAGTTTTACTTTTATAATGTGTAGGATTCAAATTCAAAATGTATGTCTGTCATACGAGCCGATAGAGCGTTTAAAATCTTTCAAAATTTCTAAATTTTTTCCATAATGACTCAAATCAAGGTCTAGTTATAACCCTAAATCAATTCATTTTCAACCTAATCCGCCACTAACGTGAGAACGGTATAGGTGAAAATGATGTTTTCAACGTTTTTGGGGCAAAAATGTTGTTTTCTTCTTCCAATACATTTTGGGCACAAAATCGATTCTAATCGATTGTCGCAAACCGGGAGCGGGAAAAATGTGTTAACATTGATAATACAACAATAAGTATACTTTGTTTATAGGAATGTGTTGGATGTTCCGAGTATTTTTACTTCGAAGTCCCCAAAGAATATCATTTCCACGCGAGGAATATCTACGCATTTCTGGTAGTAAAGCACGCTGTAACGCACATGCGCAGAAAACCCCTCACGGTTATCATGCAAACATCATTCGGCTTGACGGGGTCGCAGATTTTCCATCAACGAGTGGACACCGTATTATCATACGCAAAACCTATCACCATATTCAACGGTTATCTTAGTAATAGGAGAGGGAGAGGTCGTTTCGCGTTTTCAAAAACTCCATCGGCTCGAAATATTCTGCACGATGGTCGGGGATGTGAAGGGACTGACGTTCAACTCGAAGATAATCACAGATCAAAATGCTAATATACACAAGTATTTGTTATATGGAGTAGCCATGACCTAATCCTTCATATATTATACACGCCATGTGTCCCACTTAGGGCAAAACATCTTCTCAGGAACGAATTCTAGAGCTTTCAGATAATAAGTGGCTCTTAGAGCTTTCTTTAGAGGCTTCAATTCCGCATTGTTGACAACAGCATGGCCTCCTGGGACTAGATTCTCTACCTGGCTTTTTCTGCAATGGAAGAAAATGGAGGATGTAAGATGGTATCCAGCTTCTTCTCGACCTGGTTTCTGGAGAAAGACGTGAGACACACGTCAGGGGAGTGTCGTGCCATGAGCAGTACAAGGTCCATGCCTGCCAAGGATTCGCCAAGGCGAATTCAAGGCAAACCTGACTCCAACTTGTGGTTCTACAAAATCGTATGGTACGTGTTCACCATCGATACATGATACATTTGGAGGGGGAGCTTCTGCAATATTCCTGCGTGGATTTTGATCATTGTGTCCCCTTGGCCTAACTGCTGCCCCGCTGAGTCAGTTAAATTGGCCCCCGCCCATGGAAATGAAGACCCCTATAGCGTACCTCCTAGTTCCAACGAGAGCCTCGAAGTTTCGAGTTGGAGGTACACGTAATAATCGAGACCTCGTATCTGCTGAATATTAATGCTCGTTTGTCTTGGTGAAAATGTAAATGTTATCTCCACCCCGTTTGTACCCTGTCTCCAAGTTGGCTACAATATGGAACAAGCGAGAAACAATTGGAAGCTTAGAACCTAGACAACTAAGTGAGTAGGAAGGTGCCGACCATTTGTAATGAGTTGGTTTATGTATCTAGGAAGTGAGGATGGATAGCTAAATGGCTGAGAAGAAGAGCTCTAGGATCCATTTGCATCGCCATTGGCTGGAAGGTGAATTCATCATCGCTCATTTACCAGAAAACTGGGTCGCTATTCAATGGAACTTGAGCTAGGTGCCAGATCAACTGATCAAGCTGAAACAAAGAGGGTTTGCCCACAGTTTAAGGTCATATCCCGACTTGTACCGTGATTGAGTTACATGACAACAGCCAAATCTTTCAGCAATGTGCTCTAACTCAAGCTATCACTAGTAAAAGCAGATGTACCATAATATAATCAAAAATTCTGCTGATTGTTCCACGACGGTTTATTATTCATCGTAGACCTCAATCGCGGGGTAAAGAGTACCACGAGGTCCCCAAAGTCCTGGTTACGAAAAAAAGTGCACGATTTGTATTCAAAATAAATGAATAATAATGATTAAATTTCCCCGGTTATAAGGACGTCGGTCTCCAATCCAAACCTGATCCGTTCTTGCTGCCACCCAAACAAGGAATGCACCGCGGAAAAATGTTTTTGGTTTATATAAATAATCAATCTTTCATGAGAGAGGTCGACCTTGTCGATTTGCCCAAAAATTTGACATTTTGCAGTTCAAATGTCCAGATTAATAATGCAGCGAATTGTTTCACAGGGGTATTATTCCCTAGAGCATGAGTATGGGGAAAACGGTGAGTGTGGAGTGTCTTGGACTCATTCCAATAGGTAGGAAGGTACTCATTTTGATCCATATCAACATCCAGTGTGTGCCAATCAAACCGGGAGCCATTTCAATGGATTCAGCGTCCAAAAGTTAGTAGAAAATGACATCCTACACGCCGTGGTACCCAAAAATCCCAGCTCACCCACTTTCAAGGTACCCATTTTGACCGATACCCACCACCGGTGAGCGCCAAATCGGTCAGAACCCCATCCTAATGGATTCAGCGTTCAAAATAAATACGTCCCGAAAATCGATTTTCAAAAAACATCCGAGGGCCGATTAGGCCCTCGACAATTTTTTTGTACCGACTGACGCCAAAGTGTGGTCCCTGATCAAATGTTAAATTTTTTTGAAAATGTTCTACGACCAGAATCGGCGCGGTTGGTGGACGGCCACCTATTTCGAAAGTGGGTTTTTGAGATTTTGGGGTACCTAGGTGCGTGGGGTATCATTTTCCACTAAATTTACGTTGAATCGATTGGAATGAGTCCGGGACACTCTACACTCACTGTTTTCCACATAATCCTGCTCTATGGAACAATATACCACAGTGGAGGAATTTGCAGCGTTTCTTTTTTCGCAGTCAATTTCACTGGAAACGTAACCCACACAGTGTTCTGCTGGTGGAAGTGGCTTTTGGTCCTTGGAGGTTCAACGTCCTTGTCGACCTTCATTTTACCAGCAGCTGAATGGCCCGAGAAAACTCGACAACCTCAACTTTTTCCTTTTCTTGTCGGGAGAATAAAATATACAGAAACAGGGCGTTGAAAAGTCGGTTTGGTTGCTGAGACAGACACTTTTTTGGCGCTTACAATTCGAGCGGATGGATACAAAGGCGGAACTTCCCCCGGAGGCCCGACACTTTTCATGTTCTTGTGATCATACCGTGTCACTTTGTTGTGAGAAATCCCTTCAGTGGAATTCAGTGTTTTCTCGCGTTCACTCAAAACAACAACATCAAACTTGTGAACAATAACACTGGAGAAGTACAGAAATGCTTCAAAATTGTTCTCGCTACTTAGTTATTATGAAACGCTTACAGAAGCCGATTTGTGTGATACAGGATGACCACAACTATTCATTTATCATTCTTCCCGTATTCTTCGAATTGACCTTCACGTTTGGAGTTGCTTTATTATAAATATTATCGATTCATACAGTATATATACCTACTCATCTGTGAAGTAAATAGACATTTACGTCCAGCTACCATATTCGGTGTCGTGGACGTGGTCAGCCACACCGCTTCTGGTGGAGACGAGTGTGAGGAGCTTCATGGACTGCTGGACTCTCTTAACAGCGGTCACCCATCCAAGTAATAACGTCCAGCTACCATAGTTGGTGTCGTGGACGTGGTCAGCCACACCGCTTCTGGTGGAGACGAGTGTGAGAAGCTTCATGGACTGCTGGCTCTCTTAACAGCGGTCACCCATCCAAGTAATAACGTCCAGCTACTATAGTCGGTGTCATGGACGTGGTCAGCCACATCGCTTCTGGTGGAGACGAGTATGAGAAGCTTCATGGACTGCTGGCTCTCTTAACAGCGGTCACCCATCCAAGTAATAACGTCCAGCTACTATAGTCGGTGTAGTGGACGTGGTCAGCCACACCGCTTCTGGTGGAGACGAGTGTGAGAAGCTTCATGGACTGCTGGCTCTCATAACAGCGGTCACCCATCCAAGTAATAACGTCCAGCTACTATAGTCGGTGTAGTGGACGTGGTCAGCCACACCGCTTCTGGTGGAGACGAGTGTGAGAAGCTTCATGGACTGCTGGCTCTCATAACAGCGGTCACCCATCCAAGTAATAACGTCCAGCTACTATAGTCGGTGTCGTGGACGTGGTCAGCCACACCGCTTCTGGTGGAGACGAGTGTGAGAAGCTTCATGGACTGCTGGCTCTCATAACAGCGGTCACCCATCCAAGTAATAACGTCCAGCTACTATAGTCGGTGTCGTGGACGTGGTCAGCCACACCGCTTCTGGTGGAGACGAGTGTGAGAAGCTTCATGGACTGCTGGCTCTCTTAACAGCGGTCACCCATCCAAGTAATAACCTATTTCAACACTGCTTCCCTGTGGAGATAGAACAATTCACCCATTGAGTGTCCACTGTCCTAGATAAAAACTTTCTCCCCCAAAAAGAAACTCGTAGTCGTATATACGAGTGTTTAATACATCGACTGACGCCAGAAACACTGCTCATTTCTACTATTTTTAAAGGGCAAATCGTTCTAAAAGTTTATATAGACTTTCATGTAGGTCAGTGGTCCGTTCAAGTTGGCACAAACAAGTTGTATTGATTCATCAGACTTGTTTTCTTCCCCATTGAGAGCACCTGCTATCCACAGCAACAACAACAACAACATTGCCTTATCTCCCGACTATTCACCACCTTTGAAAGAGCCTTTTCTATGACGGTGTTCCCCCACCTTCCGCCGAAAAACCGAACATTTTCCGACAAAGCCGATTGTTATTAGGGTAATGAAAAAACGCCGTTAATTCTTCCACAATGGTTTATTGTAGAATTAATTTTACGGTCGTTAAAGGTTTGCGTCTTCGAGGTCAACCTCGGTGAGAATCATGAAAATCGGACCAAATCGATTCAGAGTCTTAAATTATTTGGATATTCCGTCACTGCTGCCCCAAAATATCCTGGAAACCCCCGCTCCTGCTTGAACTTTGCTCGATTTCCTGAGTTTAGTTAATTATTCTCTGGATAATAACTCCCCTATTGAGGTCAATCTCTTCGATTTACGTAAAAATTTGACGTTTTGCGTTTAAAATTGAATAGTTTGTACGTCGTACGCCGTTTTTAGTTGTAGGAATTTTTCAAAAATTCTCCGTTCAGTCATTTGGAAAAACGGTTTTCGGCATTTTTAGAGTCACTTTTTCATCAACTATTGTAATCGAAATCGAATTCAGGCTGGATGGATTGTTGTAACCAGGGTTGGGTGTCCTGTAATTCGAAAAGGGTAAGAAAATCTTTCTACAACCATCTTTTTCTTATGTAATGAGTACCTACTCGGAAGCCATCAAGAATATGCTTTCCAACACAAGCAAGATCCACCTAGAATGATTAACATTTGAGGAATAATTTGGTGTTTTTATATATATTATAGCTCTGACCGTTATTTAGAGACAACTGTTTCCTATGGCAACGCCACTGCTATGGTTTGTGTAAATATAGGTGACACTAGCATTACATTAGTGGGTACATTTAATACCAGAATATAGCAACTTGTCCACAGGCTCCTAGACTCAACCAACCAGCCACCTAGACACTCACCCTACCCCCTCCACCTTCCAGAACCTTCTAGACTCAACCACCCAGCAGCCCCTAGTTTGACCTTGGCAATAACATATTCACTCAAGGGGCTCCCCTACTGCACCAATTATGTTTGGTAAGATGCTTCCACAAATATAGCATTAACTAGAATGTGTCCATTGGAGTTAGTGCTCTAACCAATTACTGTGATTAACGGCATTAATAATCTACTAAATGACATTTTGTGTTCAGAGTAATTCCCAAAAATAAGGAAAAATCAGCTTGAAGAATAATTCAAAAATATCGTTTACCCTCTGGATCTTTACTCATTGTCATGACAATAAATTCATCTCCGCCGCGGAAAGGAGACCGAGTGGACCGCGTGTTGAGAGAAAATTGGGTGGAAGCGAGTTGATAATAATCATTTTCAGTTTGAGAATTGATCATTTAATTCCCATCTTGCAAAGTAATATAACTTTCCCTCAAAGTTCTATAATAAAGCTACCCTCATCTAGCGCAATATTATTTGTGGTATACCAGCTAGTCAAACTCAACTTATTCGATATTGAATTATGTTCTTAATAACTCAGTAGAATAACATTAACTGACATGGTAGAACACCTTCTTTTTACGTTTTAATTTAGCCCGTTTATGTGGGTGATCGAATAGCGCACAGTCTGATTGTAGAGGGATGAACGCTTGGTTAGAATAATGGGATTTTAGATCCAATTGACTGTTGCGTGTCAATAAAATGACGAGTTCCATTGTTTGTCCTTTGGAATCGGTATAAAAAGAATTCTCGGAACAAGCGGAGAAAGTTCGCATCGATTGAGTCTAAGGAGACCAGTTGTCGGCGATATAAACGATCCGATGTTTCTAATCGTATCTTTCATATTTGGACGAATCCCGTGAGAATTCAACAGGTGATATGGGAATAGGACCACCCCACCCTCCAATATTGGTTTCCACTTGACTACCGGGTCAAGCCGCTAAGAATAAATCGGTCAATATTCGTCACGGCACTTAATACTTCACTAAAAAACGGAAAAAAGGTCAAATGGCCGATTGGAAGTTATGCGTACATAGAGACGAAAGTGGTTATTAAGGAAGTTATTTGAGGAGTGGGGGAAATCCCAGGTATTCTACAAAACGGAATTGACAGGAACAATGTCACTGTTGGGGTGTATTCACCCAGTTAGCCCTAATAGGAAGTCATGGATGTCCGCTCAGTGGACACTCCTATTATCATTCTAAACTGCTACCATTGCTGGGAAGGGGAGGGGGACAGAGGCAACGCTCCAGCAAAGGCTCAATAGTATGAGAGGACTACTCCAATTGAGATTACTTCCTACCCCAACTGACGTAGGAATTTACTGTCAAAATAATGGACTGTTCGTTGGGGTTGTGGTTGTGGCGAGCTCTGTCAACATTGCTAAGAATTAAAAGGTCTGCGCAGCATGCTCCTGTTTAAGGAGTATCAATACAGGCCAGCTCTTGAAGTCGAGATAAGATTCTCGGATATCACTCTGCTTAATGCGAACTATAAGGCACAAACTAGGAGATAATGGTTCTTGGGGAAGCAGTTAACATACTCCCTCCCACATTTCTGGGTTTGGATCCAACTCTCCCTCCTTCTGCGCACACCAAACTGCGCAGAAGGTTAATTCAGATGGGATTGGGGAGGGGATCCCAGATGGTGTTTCCTCCAAATAAAACTATTGTTATTATCGTGAACAGCTTGTAATTTAATTTATTGTGGAGTTCCTAAGAAAACTACTGTGCCTTTCATCCACAATTTCCCCTCTGGCACGTTTGCTTGTATTTCCCATTAATCCAAGTTCATCGACGAGATCCCAACAATTCACCAAGCGTCGAGGCCGGTGTGAACACGATTATTGTTCCAGTATGTAGGTCGAGTGCTGGGAGTGACGTTGCGTTACATCGAAGCGACGTGAGGAAGTGGAGGGCATGAAAGCTTTCGTCTCCCTTTCATAAATGAGCTGCACCCCCTTCCACGCATTAACTTAATTATTCATCAGCTCGTCTCCATAGGGGGAAATTCAGTTTTATTACGACGAGAGCCTCTTATACATGGGCAAATAACAAACGACGGACACAAAACTTGAGGAGTTCACTCGTCAAAATCCAATGTGTATTAACATTGTTATTATAACTATTTTTTTTAAATTTGAGCTCTAGTAATTTTCCTTATTAATTCTGTATCCAGGTACCTCAAAATTAACCAGCACGAATGCACATACTATTTAAAATAGCAGCAACCGAGCGGGCAACTGAGTAACTGCAAATTTTTCGTCCGACTTCCACTCCGTTTTCGTGATTATCAGAGCTCAAACAGACTCGGGTCTTGGAATGGCTAGCAATAGATGACCCGTCTGTTGATCGACGGAAGAGTTTCTACCCGAATTGAATGAAAGGTGAGAATCGGAGGATAAACTGCCCGTTGATTGAATTCTCTTCCGAAGTGCGATTTAACCCGAAAAACGGGAAAAGGCGATTGAAGCCAAACGAAGAACGAGCATTCTCGGATCATGACACTGGCAACCTGCCCGACTCCTTGTTCCCCGAGTATTTCCTTCATTTATTTCTCCTTTTCTCTTTCCCTTTTTATATTCTTCCCTCTCTTTTCCCTCAACCCTTCCGCAGGGAATTGAGCTGTTGACGCACCGGAAGTATGGGGAATCTTTCATTTCCTCGTGTACATATTCGTACATGCACGAGGTCGCCTTTCAAGTAGCTTCGGGAAAAAAAGGAATGTTCAATCTATCCGCGGATGTGTGTTACGTACCTGCATTCGGAGTGATGTATTGGTACGCTCAGAATATTTTGATGGTAAAAAGTCTATCTATTTGTCAAAATCAATGGCCCTTTCGAGAAGCTGGAATATGATAGTTTGGGTTTCAACACTTACGCTGTACTTCATCTGACTTCTGTGGGCTCCTTACGGTTGTGACCAAAACGTTGGCAAACCTGACCTCTGGTGGTTCTCAATAATTGGTCCTCCTCACCAAAATAATATGGTACGCTCAAAATCTGCTAAGCAGCTTCATGTTAGAGCATTCATTTTGATGTGACGTGTGTCATTGGGTCAGCTCGTGGCTCCGAAATGACGCAAGTGGTGACTGAGTGAGCGTGAGACTTCATATTTTCTGTACGTGCCCACATTCATTTAGACTCAACCCGGTGCAGATACAGTGTCATAATGGCGTAACTGCAGAGGACCAAGTTGTTGGATGAGTCGTAGATGGATCTTCAGAGTAAGCAACTCGGTCTTTATCAACCTATGGGGGGAGCTCTCGCTCTCCCTTGGTTGCTGGGTCACAGTATACCAGGCTGAGCTGCTCGCAATAGAGAAATGTGCTGAGGAGAACATGAGGAGGGCCTACCGAGGTAGGCGGATCCACATCTTCTCTGACAGCCATGCAGCACTCAAGGCCCTAATGGGATCGAGCTCTGACTCAAGGCTGGTACTTGAGTGCTGGGAAGCCCTCCAGCTACTGAGTGGAACAAACAAGGTTGTCCTTACATGGGTCCCGGGCCACTCAGGGGTTGAGGGTAATGACCGACCCGATGGCCAGGCGTGGGTCGGGGGCTGTTTTTACGGGACCTGAACCATGCCTAGGAATCTCCCGCACCCTACTATCGGGGTGGGTGACAACCTGGGTTCCCTCCCAGCACTAGAGACACCATGATGACAGTCCCAACAAGGAAAAGCCGCGAGATGCCTTGACCATAACAGAGCTTCCCTGAGACTCACCGTTGGCTTATTTACAGGACACGGGGACTTCAGGAGGCATCTCTGCAGGATTGTGGTGCGCAATGGTACCCCTGACTGCAGATTCTGTGGCGAAGACGAGGAGACTAGCGCCTCACATCGTCTTCAATTGTCCTGCCCTGGGACATAGGCGTTTCAGAACCTTCGGGACATCGGACCGGAGGGATATCCTCAACCAGGAGAACCTGGTCGGAGCTCTGCTGGATCTAGTCGGGAACACGGAGCTTCGGCCAAGATAAGCTCCAGTTGTTAGCACAATGGGCCACTAGGTCAAAGTGCGGGGGAATGGACACTGCAATGGACGCCCCCTTTACCCCTGTGTAATTAATCTAAATCTATCTAAATCTAAACCTATGGGACACCCAAACCTACGTGAAGGGGGCAGCTGAAAGGGCAAGTGGAAACAGCAGTGAACACACCCAAAGTAGATTGGTAAAGTTCAATGTAAGGGAATCATTTCAAAGCCGTGATCCTCATCTCTCCACTTCCCAGCTTGGTGAAGATATGATCGTTGTTAATGAAATAACGATGGAGTGAAAGAGGTTTATGTTTTGAGGAGTTTGTTTCCAATGGTCATGGAACATCGTACCACACTTTTCAGAGTTTTAAGCAGAGTTCAGTTGTTTCCTTTTTTGACGTGCTCCTTCCAACTGACCTCGAAGGTCAGACCTTGGGACAGACCAAGGGAAGACCTTGGCGTCCAACGGGATTCCAAGGATTTGCCCTCATTTGCGTAGGGAATGGCTGTGCTGTAGAGGAAAGTGGGGAATCTTGAGATTAAGTAAATCGACGTGCACTTAGCCTCATTTAATTTGATTCTACATTTCGACTGATTATGGAGATTGATTTGCCATGTTTTGATATTGATTCGTTGTCGCTGTAACCAACCACCAGGACAGCAGTGTCGTCTGCAAACGTAGCTGTGTTAAATTGAATTTCTAGTAGCTCGTTTGTGTACAGAACGTGAAGTAAGAGTGGGCGATCGGTCTAAAAATGAGTTAGATATGTATGGGCCCAAATTGTGGCAACATTTTTGATTTGTCAGGACATTTTAATGCCTTTTTTTGCTCAATCCGTGGACGGACTTTAGGAGTTTTGCATCAATAGTCATGCTTCACAACGTAAAAGGTGAAGCAAAAATTTTTTTTTCGATGCCATTTCTTAACACGTTTGCCGCGGGTCACGCGCTCAGTGCGTGAGCTCTGTTCCAATATGTGTGCGTCGCACGCACCTGGCGCGTGAAGGTAGCCTTCACTTCAGATGACTCCCGCACAGCTGCTCATACGAGTTCAACAATTCCGCAGCGAACGTGTTAAGAGTATTGTTCTAATTAACTTCTAATAAGATAATTGAGCACCACATCCATGGCATGACAAATAACGATGGAGATGTTTCTCAGTAACAGCTTATGGCTGAGGATTATAGATCATCCTTTTGAACGTAAAGACGATGATAAGTAGCCGGGAATCCACCGTAGCGTTATCATAACTGATGATGTTGTTCCGTCTGTTATTTGAAATCAAGATAGAATCAAATCCCAGTGTTTACCTGGGGACGGAGAGGATGAAACTCTGTAGAGGAACAGAAGCTCGTGTATTACTACAGCACAAACAAACAGCAAGCCCTCAATAATGTTCCGTGTTAGGGGATATTACCCACTAAAACGTGCTCAATATAGCGAGGACGTGGCGTGCCTGTTCAATCCCCGTGGAATGTAAAATCAATTCACTCTGATCGTAAAAAAGGAGTTGATCAACCGCGAGTGCTATGTATGCGGTAGGCGGCATACTTGTTTAGACCACTATATTATATAGATGGAAGCCGCGTGGGTCGTGATGGTACCCGTAATATCGTTCTCTGGTCAGCGCAACGTGTTGAAATAATGAATTCCGGGTCAGCTTAACGCTGGCGCGGTATTAGGTGCCTCGACGCCGGGAATTAATATTCAATTAGCTGGCCACTTTTGTCCCTCTCTGAAACAAGTTAAATTATTCGCCAGTTAAGTGTACTCTCTTCATACATGAGGCGAGGAAGAGTTAACATTTGTAACCGGGAGATCACTGATTTCTTCCGAGAACCACTCGGATTGAATTGGATTCGAAAATTGTCTCAACAGTCGTCGTTACATCTCAGCCATCTTCCACCAGAATCGCAAAACTAAGCTAAAACATAAATACTTATCCAACTTTTGCCTACTAAAACCTTTACCTGTAGGTTCGTTTGGGAATGGACAGGTGAAAGCACCCATTTTTAACAGGTCATTTTGGTTGGTTATTCCTTGAATAATCAACCTATGTTTTCATGATAATGGTCAACCTCTCCGATTCGGCTCAAAATTTTATTCTGGACGTTTCATGATGTCCTGATCAAAAAAGGTCAATGTCCGTCCGCCGTACGCCGTCCATTGTCCACGCCGTTTTTGGTAGTAGAAAATTTTCTAAAAATCTGAAGTTTGGGTCAGGGGTCTGTTCCCAGCCGAGATGGGTCCTCGAAACTTTTCAGCCCGATCGGACCAAATTTGGAGGGGGTAGGGGTTTTTTGAAAAATGGATTTTTGAGATTTTGGGTGATTTAGGTGAGTGGGGTGTCATTTTCCACTAAATTTTGGACACTGAATCCAATAAAATGGGTCCCAAAACAATTGGCACCCACTTGAAGAAGTAATGGGTCAAATTGGGTATTTATTACCCATTTTGAATATGTGATTTCGGGATTTCTGCTACCTAGGCGAGTAGGGTGTCATTTTCCACTAAATTTTGGACGCTGAATCCAATAAAATGGGTCCCAGAACTTTTTGATCCATATTTACGAAATTATCATCTTCATAATGTCCTGGACGAGTCGTGAACTTGGACTGATAACACAGGTCTGCATTTTGAAACTTTTTGAGCGTTGTTTGGAAATCAATGGCTGCCTTTGGAAGGTTTTCAGTGCTGAACACGAATATCACAACCATTTTCCCGTAAGACATCCAAATTTTTCCCAATTGCTCTGGTTTTGAAACGCTTTTTTGTCAACTGGATAAGATAATGTTTAGGTATGTACCTATCTATTTAGAAATTTTACTGAACATTATAAACTTTTTATATTTTAAGGCGAGGGATGAAAACAATTTGTAACAAGCCAACTTAATTGGCCATACTACGGCCCATGTTAAGATTCAGTAAATTTTCTTTTAGTGGACTTCCGCGATGAATTTGGGTCTGTGTTGTCCCTCTTCAAATTCACGTAGTTTGCAATCATATTTTTGTTCCAACGCCCTTGATAAGGCTTTTCCATCGTCTTGATATCTTGGTGGAATCTTCACCGTGTTCTTCGCTGTAGTCACCAACATTTTGGGAAATACACCTTCATACAAATACAAGGAAATGGACCCTCACTCTCATGTTGCAACACATTTCCTGGAGCTCCTTTTGTTCTCAAAAAAGCCTTTGGAAGGAGGTCCATGCATTTTCCAAAGTGGACATGCACCCTTCAAACAGGGAATTCGTTTAGCGGTCGTGAATGGGCACATCATGGTCTTCGTCAGCATCATCGTCATCTATTGGAAAGTCTTCGAAATTTGTGGGAGGGTCAGGGATTGGTAACATTTGGTTAACATCCCAGCCACATTAGTTATAAAAAATAAAATAAATAAATAAACAGTCGGTGACAAGGACACATCATAGGGATGGCAAAAGGAATTGAAAGACGCTCACCTTTGCTACAAGATCTCAGTTGTTCAACACATGTACGACACACGCATTGGGGGCCCACGGTTTGTCCTGATACCAACTTTATACCGAAATAAGCCATATAAGCTTTCATTATGAACCCAGTAATCACCTGCTTTTGTTTTCCCGTCATAAACCGACCACAAATATAATAAAAAATATCAGGATTGTTTTCACATTTACGTCTCTGATAAGTACTCATGTTGTGCAATGGAAATAACAAATGAACGAATGAAAAGTGGATTTTCGACTAGAAGATTGTTATTCATGGGGGGCTTGAGGAGCCCCTACCCCTTGAATCAGAAATAAGAATCCCTCCAGTCACAATCAATGAAGTTCAGAAGACGATTCAGGCTGAGATCAATCCCAAGAAAGCACCAGAATACGACCTCATCACAGGCCAAGTTCTGAAAAATCTGCCGAGGAAGGTCATTGCCAGGCTTACAAAAATTATAAATGCATCCATCAGGCTCTCTTATGTGCCACAACTGTGGAAAATAGCAGAGGTAATTATGAGTTCTAAACCAGGGAAGCCCCAGGAAGAACCTGCGTCATACAGGCCCATCTCCCTCTTGCCTGTGTTATCAAAATTATTCGAAAAGCTCCTTTATAAGAGATTGGTTCAGGTTGTCTCCGAACGGAACCTGATACCAAAACACCAATTCGGCTTCAAAAACATTCGACCATAGATCAAGTTTACCGATTAACCTCTATAATTGAAAAAGCTCTTGAAGAGCAGAAAGTATGCTTTGCCATCTTCCTCGACGTTAAGCAAGCGTTTGACTAAGTTTGGGCTCAATCATAAACTTCAAAAGATGCTACCGCAAAAGTATGCACAGCTTTTAAGATCCTATTTATCAGATCGATATTTCCGCGTAAAACATGAAGATGCCTATTCGGAACCCAAAATGATCAATGCTGGAGTGCCACAGGGGAGTGTACTTGGCCCACTCTTGTATCTCCTCTACACCAGTGATCTACCTGAAAATGAAGAAAACACAACAGCGACCTTCGCCGATGACACGGCAATTTTGGCTGTGGGAAACAACAATGAAGAGTCAATGTCTAACTACTAACTAACACTACAGGGTCTCACACAGTGTTACCAACAGCAGAACAAAATCTGGTTACTAGAAGATGGGGGGTTGTGGACCAGAGCTGCCAGGAGTAAAAGATTTTTTTTTTTTTTTTTTTTTTTTTCCCATTAGGAATTGTGAAAAATCTAGATGTGATAGAACGAAAATTCAAACGGATCTGAATTCAGCTCCCAAATCTATAACAAACAGCCATTTAAAACATCAAAAGGTTGGAGGGTTGTGTAATGGAGATAACTGATGAGTTTAATTGCCAACTTGATAGATCAGGCTGCGTACAAAAACGAGAAAAGTTATATGGTACGGAAAATCATAAGGGAGAAAAAAAACGAAGAAAACTACGAAAAGCTAAAAGGAAACGCAAAAATACTAAATTTATTCGACAGTGAGAACCCCACACAACTGAAAACGCTAGATAGATCCCCCATGAAGGCACAATCTCATCTATGATACAGATCCACCCAACGCAACCCGAGTATTCAACTCAAGCGAGTTTGGCGTAGGTTGTTTTGTTGAGAATGACTACTGAAATTCTAATTACGGCGGTATGTTAGGCGTGTCGACCTGTTGCTCGGCGTCATTGGAAGAGATTAATGGGCTTTCTGTGAAGCGCTAACCGCGGAATGAAAAAAGAGATTTTTTGTAGGGTAAAAACTCGATTATAAAAGTCATTAATTGAAGTTCAACCAGTTTTCCGTCGAGTGGCGAAAATGAAAAATCCGTTGGTGATAACCGGAAAGTCATTAGGGTGTTTTCAAACCTCGATCCACCGCCGAGAGGGATCAATCATTGGGCAAGGAAGGAATCTCTTCTCGGTGTTAATCCAGAAAACCGTCGATGGAGGGCGACGGTGATCAGTGAGTGCTGGAGAGAAGCTTTCCCAAGTTCATAGGGAACGATTTGTCACAAATTCTCTCTCCTCAGTCATGCCTGGGGCTCTATACTGGCCCACAGCTGGCAGGAGGGATGAAATGTCGTGGGGTGAATCGTATAAGGGGAGGGAGGGGGAGGGTCCTATTGAAAGTTGGATGGGCCACCAATTTCCAATCACCGTGCGGCATCGCCCTGCTAGCTGGCAGTACTTTGCCCCCTTCAACCCCCTCAGGCCCCAAATCATCCTCGTCAACATAACAGTCCTCCCCCCATCCCTTCTTCATCCCTTCAATATCACTTACCTTTCCTTCTACCGACCTGGATTCATCCATCAGAAACATTCTTGGAGGCGAAAGTTGTTTTTCGTTGGGACAGCTGAGTTAGTTGAGCTATAAAATACTTTTCCCTAAACCCCCTAACAACCGCTATCAACTTTGAAAAAGAGCCGTTTCCTTGTAAAATATTGACTCTACTTTTCCATGTTTGGAAAAGAAAGGCGGACCTGACTTGGAGAAGATTAATTCTCTCAATTAACCGTAGACGTCTACATGGGAAGTGAAAGCCAGTACCGACTATTACCTGATTCGCTGGACTGAGTGAACCTATAAGACTCCTTATATTGTCCTATCTAGTTGTGTAGGTAAATAAATTAGCGAGCCCCAAACGCCAAAAAAGCTGGAAGAGCAATCAATGTCTCACCAGCATAGTTCCGTTTGAGTGGAAGAGTTGTTCTCTGCACATTTTTGCAGCCTCTTCCTGGTTACGTGGGAGTCCAACTCACTAAAGCCTCACCCTCCCAACAGCCCAACCAGGTACTAACACATGTCTTCAGGTTGGACCTGGGGCTCTCTCAGTCTTCCGCTCGGGTTGCCTTTTGCTGGGCTCATTTTTCCTCGATTTTCCCTCTGAGGAGAGACTCTGCATATTGTGCAGTTCTCTTAAATGCTCGTTTGCTCGACATTGGTGACACACGCTCTTCTGGAGGTGGACAGTTCAGACCTAGTTCTGTCAACAGCTGTTGCTGCGGTAAACGTCATTGCTCCTAGTTGAAGAAGGTGTTTCCATGCTTCCGTGTCTGGGCAGTGCGAACTGCCTGGGCTCTCTACGATGCCCATTCGCTTCATGTACTGATAGAAACGGCCATGTCCTGTGTGGAATTGCGTGACGTAGTAGCACTCTTGAGCAAAGTAGTTTTGAGTTTCTCGGCCTTCCAAGCTTCTTAAATTCCGTCACGAGGCGGAAATTGACTCAGAAGTAGGTAGTGGCCTGCGTTTGTGACCCTGATTGAGGCACCGAACGATTCTAGCTTTAATCTATGAGGAGGCTTAGCGAGAGAAAAGCTTGGAAGCCTCCAACACAAACAAACGGTCGGATGAGCCCGGGAGGTAGGTGTGTATCACCTGCTCGGTCAGTTTATTGGTATTGCATGATCAAAGTGAATGTTTTAGGGGCCGAGAGGGGGCGAGAAATCCCCACCGAGCTGTACTGTCGCATCTGGACTGTTTCCGATGGCCGAGTGGGCTCAATACAAACGAACACCCCCCCTAACCATTCCCTGTGGTGGTGTATGCTAACGAATCGTCCGCACTTTCAAGTTCCAGTCAGTTAATAATTGATCTGTATTGCTCCCTGTGGGCGGTCAGCTTGTCACACCTGAATGTTTTATCTCCTTTGACAAAACACCCTCAACTCAACCCTCGAGCGGAGCCCCGTTGTTCACGTGCGATCTCACGGATGATTTAGGGCTGAATAGCGAGGTAATTGCGGTTCGTGATTGACGTATACTGCTATTTGGAACGTGGCAACTCCATGTTTCTGCACTGTCTACTAGTTTTAAATGACTTCAGGTATCGATTCCACGAGCTCTCGACCGCCGTCTCAAGGCTGGCACACAGGTTACCACAAGTTGAGCTCTCAAAATGTGAACCGATTCTGGACAGTTAAGTGTCTCGTGAACTTTTGTTTTTCTTCAAAAGCCTCCCGTGCAATGAAAATGGATTCCATTTCACCATATTTTTTACCCCCCTAATCCATAAAAACCGCCTGTTTTGGTCTAGTTAGTAAAATGATTTGTAAACCGTAAAGCAGTCACATGATAGCCACAAATAACAACCGTAGAGGATTATATTGGATTCAAATGAGATTAAGAGTAAGTTGGGAGGTTCAACATCGCTAATGCGTTTACATTGGAACTTGACTGATTCCGTGAACAAAGGTTCACACGACCTTTCTTGCTCTGCTATCAACATATCTATTCTATAAAACGCTGTACATTATTTGCGAAGATTTATTATTTTGCGTGGGTACTGCTCGTGCTGGAATGAGTATCGTTGGGGTCATTGTAGTAAGTACCTACCGAGGTATTTAGAAAAACGCTGCAAATTCTTTCACAGGGGTTGGTTATTCCTCGGACCAGGCGCATGGAGACTCATTTCTGCAACATGGGGAAAATGGGGGAAACAGTGGTTGTGACGGGTCCCGGACCCATTTCAATCGATTCAGGGTCCAAAATTTAGTGGAAAATGATAGCTCACATTCGAATTGGGTAGATAGATACTCATTTTGACCCATAACTTCTTCCGGTGGGTACCTATGGTTCTGGGACCCATTTCGTCGGATTCAGGATCCAAAATTTAGTGGAAAATTATACCCCACACGCCTAGATCCCCCAAAACCTCGAAAATCATTCTTCGAAATACACATTTTGGTCCGATTGGGTTGAAAAGTTTGACCTTTTGCGTGAAAACACAGGTTGATTATTCGTGGAATAACCAACCAAAAGTGGAAAATTTTTCCTTTAAAAATGAATATTTCTCTTTGTCGCCGTAAAAGCAGTGTAGAATCATATTTTACTCGCGAGTATTTCTTGATAAATCTGAATCCTATCACCTAGTGCCCCTAGGTAACCTGGGTATGTACGAAATCAAGAATATTGAAGTACTTAAGTACTGAAGAACTCACCAAATAATCTGGCATCTACGTTACTTGATACTGAAGTAAACTACTTTGTTCTCATCATGGGATGTATTTCTTCAGTAGAGGTGAGGAAACCAAGAATTCGAAACAGGATGAATTCAGAAGATGGGATTTTAGAGAAGAGGAGAGGAGTTAGTTTCAGAGAGGAGCCAAGAAGACGCGATGAGAAGCGACTGACTAGCGTCCCAAGATGGCGTGCATTCGAGTCGAGGTTTTTATCAGCTGATAACCACTGCCTTCCAGATGGGTAGTGAGGGCTAGTTATAAACTCCGAGTGTCAACTCAATATTCACGATATACTGGGTAGTATAATTATGGACACAAGATCGGCTATTCACACAATTCCCATTGGTGAGAAATCAACCGGGAAAATGGGAGGACATCTACCACTTTCATTTGGCACTCTTCAATGCATCCTTTGAATCAGGGTACCCAATATCGGAGTGTGAACATTGATTAGAGCCCATCTAGACCGATTCAGCGTCAAAATTTTGAGAAAAAAAATCAAAATACGTATTTCCGCGGCGTAGTCAAGATTGATTCTCTCCCTTCCTGTTCTCTCCATGTGGTATCCACCCTGGAGACAAAATCTCGCCCACTTCTCTGCTCTCTAAAAGCATCACGAATGAAATTTTCACTCTAAGGATCATGAACAACAAACTTCTTCAACGCTAACTGTCAGATAAATCCTATTTCAACTGTATGACATTCACAACTTGACTTGATCTGAATGTTATCTCATTAAGTTAGCGGTATGAGCAACGAGATCCTGAACAACGTTCTAAATGGATTGATTTGACGTGCCACGCGGAAATAAAGCTCGACTTCCGTGGAAACTACTCAATTTCCCTCTCAAAAAACTTGTGAGGTAGGTTACATGAGATTCATTGAAACTTGAGAGGCGAGGTTTCACCATGAAAAATGCATGGGTAACCTAACTCAGGCCGCGTTAAGAATTCATCGAAAAAGGTAGCTTAACACATATTTATGCCAAACCGCATGAACCACCCAGATTGTAGGACTTCGGTACGCCCGCCGGAATAAAAGGATTAATATGTAAGTGGAAACCGACTAAAGTGCTTCAACAAGTTCAGAGTCGTTACTACCTCAATCGAGAATAGTAGATTCGTTCTCTAAATTATACATTCTGCAAATTTTCTGAGGGAATTTAACGTTTGCTTTGAATCACGCATTTCATGTTGGTGAGCTCGGGAACCTCTGAAGACACTTCTAGAATCTGTTTCAACATCAAAGGTTAAAACTGACTGGCGTGCCTGGGGTGTCCCGTCTCTGCCCTCTGTCTCTTTCAGGTGATTTAAATAACGAATACGCGTATCTGGCTAACTGTTTCGTCGCATAACATCTAAAAAGGTGGTCATGATTCTTATGATGCTGATTTGACTCGAAATTGCCGAGTTTTCTGGTCAACCGTCACAGTACAATAGTATTAAGGAGAAATTCAGGTTGTACAGGGGTGTAAAAATGGATTTTCTGCGATTTGACGAATTGAGGTTCAAATAGGTGTAAGCCTCTCTCGAATTAAAATGTGTTTGAATTTACTATAATTTAATTCGGGTTTCTTCGGAGAATTTGGAAGGGACCTAGCGACTGAGCAACTAGGGATACCAAGGATGAGCATAAAATACATTGATACAAACTGAATTATAATTGAAAACAAGGACACGTTGCAAAGGAGAATATGCCTCAACCTGGGCTAGAATTGATACAAGACAAAGTAATTCGACAAAGTAAATTAGACAACATGTGGAGCATAAAATACAATTAATACACGATACATGAAATTATGATATACATGAAATACAATTTAATGAGCAAGCGCACCGATACCGGCTGACGAAAACGGCGTCGACGTCGAAGGAAAACAGGAGGGGGCACGCTGTCCCGAAGGTACACAGTGAGGCTTAATTAGCTTGAGTCCTTTATCTCATGGGGAACACAATATTACAGCTTCAGTCGACTTCAGCACGGTAGCAGAGTTCATTTCAGAGCGAGCACAGGACAAAGCCAGGATGGACTGAGTGAGTTGCACTTGCATGACAGGTTACAAAATATAAATGACTCCGACATGTTGGGCGCCTCAGCGACGAGGGGCGCCTCAGCAAGACTGCCCGGTTGGGCGCCTTGGCAACGAGTGCGCGCTGGAGCTCTCTCCAAATGCCACGTCCAGGCAGGAGCTGCGCGCGCATCCTGGCGCATGCTCCCTCCCTTCTGGTTTTCTGGAGGCAGTAAGCCTGGGGGCTTACATAGGTACACAACCCAAATAAGAAACCACGGTTCGGTATTCAGGCATCTTTACATACCTTAAGTTGAAGGTCAGTCATTTTCCTCAGAGGATTTTTGCAAGAATACCTCGTCAGTGAACCACCGAGGACATTCAATGGGCACTTACGGTAATGAGTGGACGGATTCCTCTCTTTTAAATTTCTCGCTACGTCGAGAACAACTTGGAAGGGAATCAATGAAACGTCATTCTCAGTAAATTGCTATACATCATGATGCACAACCACAATTAAGTAATAACGCATTTTGGTAAGAATACGCGGAAGTGAATTCGAAAAGTGATAAATCCGCTTCAATGGGGTGGCTTGGTAAATTTAAATCTCGTCACAACATCAAATCAACCTACTACTTTGATTTCCAGGAAGATGTAACCGGACATACTATGGCATTGGCGTTGCGAACACGCGTTGAATAAACGCTGCAAATTCTTTCACAGGGGTTGGTTATTCCTCGGACCAGGCGCATAAAGACTCATTCCTTCAACATGGGGAAAATGGGGAAAAGAGTGGGTGTGGCGGGTTCCGGACCCATTCCAATCGATTCAGGGTCCAAAATTTAGTGGAAAATGATACTCCTCACACTTAGGTATCAGAAATCTTAAAAACACACATTCTAAATTGTTAGATAGGCACCCATTTCAACCCATAACCTCATCCAGAGGGCGCCAATCGTTATGGGACCCATTTTATTGGATTCAGCATTCAAAATTTAGTGGAAAATGATACCCCACACGCCTAAATCACCAAAAATCTCGAAAATTCATTTTTCAAAATACACATTTTGACCCCTACCCCGCCCAAATTTGGTCCTACCAGGCTGAAAAGTTTCAAGGACCAACTAGAGCCGAGAACGGACCCCTGACCCAACTTTCAGATTTTTAGAAAATTTTCTACTACCAAAACTGCTACTACTACTTCAGGGAATAACCAACCAAAATGATTAGTGACAGTGCAGTGCTTCTTTACCAGTCATCTCCTCACCTAGGTGATTTCTGCCTCCTTGATAAATTCTACGTGGTCAAGAGACCGATCAAGATTCCCTACGCTTACTGTTGTTAGGTTTCTCCTTGCTCTAGCTGCCCAATTATTCGAATAAAATTTCAAAGTTGAGCTTAGAGGGATAAGTAGTACGACGCTCTTTTCAAAGGTGTCTTCAGGTCGAAACAATTTTTGAAAAATGAGGGTTGTTCAGCGGGTTTTGTGAAATAAAGTCAAACACAAAAGAGAAATCGTGAATAAAATTCGATTATGCTCGTTGAATTCATGTCCGTGGTTCTCAGCAACCAATGAGAATCCAGGAGATTCCGTTACCGTTTAGTGAGGGATAGCAACAACCGTGTACTGTATTTTTGAACAAGTGGTTTGTTTTGCATTCAATTCTTTACTTTTTCCGGCCTCGTTGAAAACGGTTCGAAGCCGGAATTCTGATCCGATCGGTGGGAGCCGGCTCATGTTTTAAACGGGATTGCGCTGTCAGGAATGCAAATCAGTTCGATCGAGGGGGACAGTTGGGATGGCACCTGATTGAGGGGGTAGCCAAGAGTCCTAAATACCCTCGGCGTGACACCCTGTATTTGCTGTGGTGGCCTGCGAAAGGGTAGGAAAGGGGGTAGGGATGAATGGAGCAGACACACAACGTCCTTCTACTAACGGATTGAACGCCAGCTCAAGGATCGTAAGCCATCTGTTGACATGAGCTTAGTACTGTCAGAAAGACGTTATCTATATCCTACAACATTATTTGTACAAGGGAAAACCCGAATTAATTCCTTCAGAATCTTGGAATTGAGCTCCCCAGCGTTACGTGAAACCATGAGAAGAGCAAACATACAATGTGCAATGACAATTTTGTTTCATTATGTAAAAAAATGCATGTCCTGAGCGGAAATCGCCCTACGTGGCCTTTCTGCCTATCTCCTAGCTCTTCTTCTGTTGGGAAATATTCTAGGGGACGAACAATAGTCGTATCTTAATTAGAGAAAATCGCAATGATTCAATGAATTAATTTATATTTTTTTCTTGTTTCAGGTATGGGAATTTTGACTATGTCTGCCATTTTACACCTTCGGTATGTATACTTTACACGGGGATTCTCAGTGCCGGATCAAGTGCGCTGAAAGACACAGGCGTGTTGTCAATTTAGGGTTATTTTGAAGTGCGTATAGCATCAAGCGGCCTCTCATGCCTGATTTTGGTTTATTGCTACTTGAATAATTTATTTGATTATTCATGCAAAAAGTCAATCTCTCCAATTCGGCCCAAAAATGGTTTCTGGGCGTTTCATTGTGTCTAGATCAAAATTAGCAAATGTCCGTCCGCCGCCCGCGCCGGTACGATTTTGGTAGTAGGGAATTTTCTAATAATCTGTTCAGGGGTCCATTTTCTGATTCTAGTTGGTCCTAGAAACTTTTCAACCCCGACCCCGGGTGGGGTAGGGGTCAAAATGTGTTTTTTGAAAAATGGATATTCGAGATTTTGGGCGATCTAGGCAAGTGGGTTATCACATTCCACTAAATTTTGGACGCTGACTTGGATGCTGATTTGGGTCCCACAACGATCGGCACCCACTGGAAAAAGTTATGGGTCAAATTGGGTATTTATTACCTATTTTGAATATGTGTTCTCGAGATTTCTGGTGCCTAGGCGTGTAGGGTATGATTTTCCATTAACTTTTGGACGCTGAATCCAATGAGACGGGTCCCGGAACGATTGGCGCCCTCTGGATGAGGTTATGGGTCAATACGGGTGGCTATCTACCCATTTTGAATGGTTTTTTTCGAGATTTCTGTAACCAAGGCGTGTGGGGTATCATTTTTCACTAAATTGTGGACCCTGAATCGATTGGAATGGGTCCGGGACCCGCCACACCCACTGTTTTCCCCCATGTTGCAGAAATGAGTCTCTCCATGCGCCTGGTCCGAGGAATAACCAATCCGTTTTTTTTTTTTTTTTTTTGTTTTCCAAAACGCTTTGTTGCAATTCAAAGGTTTACTAAATAATGATTTTTCAACGGATTGAGATATCGATATTCTGAAAACGGCATCGTGTTTCAAAAACTTTTCATTCAGAAACGTTTCACCTATCAGGATAAGCAAGAATCCCGACATAGAAATCCGGAAGCTAAGGTACGTTTCCCTGTGGACGGTCACAAATGTTTTCCTGTTGAAGCTCGATCTGTGCCACTTTTATCTTGTATGAAGATGCTTAGATTCAAAACCAAAATGTCCGTCCGCCGTCCACACCGCTTTAGAATTTTTGAAATTGTAGTCCATTAAGGTCTAATTTGCCCTCAGGACTTTTTGACCAAATTGTCCGAAACAGCGGGGATGTATTATTTTCCAATTATATATCGAGCGCTGGACAAGGGTTTTGAACCGACTGCAGTTCTTCTAGGATTTACATACTCTGGAAACTTCAACTTCTACTACATACTCGTACGAACAAGATCCATCTATAATCAGTTAATTCGCAGTTGGAAGAATAATTTGCAACGTTTATACTCGTTACACATTTTCTTGCTGGGTTTGACTGAACCTTGTGTCTTTCTCCTCAGTTGTTAACCTCATTTAGTGCAACTGTATACAAAATGTCACTCTCATGAGGTAGATGACTACTTACAATATTTATTTGAGTAAATATCGGCATTCGCCATGGCAGTAACTGATCACATAGCCAATTTAAAAATCTGCAAATTCTTACACACGGGTTGGTTATTCCTCGAATGGGGGAAACAGTGGGTGTGGCGGTCCCGGACCATTCCAATCGATTCAGGGTCCAAATTTAGTGGAATATGATACCCCACACGCCTAGGCACCAGAATCTTGACACATACAAAATGGGGATACATACACATTTTGATCCAAACTTCTTCCGGGGTGCCAATCGTTCTGGGACCCATTTTATTGGATTCAGCGTCCAAATTTAGTGGAAAATGACACCCTACTCGCCTAGATCGCCCAAAAACTCGAAAATCCATTTTTCAAAAAAACACATTTTGACCCTACCAACCCCCCCCCCCCCCCAAATTTGGTCCGATCGTGCTGAAAGTTTCGAGGACCCGTTTCGGCAGGGAACAGACCCCTGACCCAAATTTCAGATTTTTAGAAAATTTTCTACTACCAAAAACGGCGCGGACGGGCATCGACCTTTTTTGATCAGGACATCATGAAACGTCCAGAAAAAAATTTTTGAGCCGAATCGGAGAGGTTGACCATTATCATGAAAACATAGGTTGATTATTCGAGGAATAACCAACCAAAATAATCTGTTGCTTACATATTTAGACGATGTAGATGTGTTCAGGTAATGATTTATCCATTCCTTCTTCATTCAACTGTGAGCAGAGAAAAGTGCGCAATCTGGTAACGAGGCTGATGAGATAACACGAGCCTTTTCCCTTAGAAGCAACATTTACCATACCTATTCGTTCATTCCCTCATTAGATCAAAATATTGGTAGTTACGGTACATCGATCGGAGCAGATTTCAACCTATTCTCGATATTGGCGTTTCATTTTTAACGAGAGTCGAACCATCAATTCCATTAAGCGTATAGCCCGATGATGGGCTCAGTTCGTGAATACTGGCAATCAATTGGATTGCATTATTCACCATCAGTCCAAGTAATGTTAGGTACGACCTGACCCGATCCTCGCCGATTCAACGTTACCGTGTAAACAAGACTTCCGCTCAATAATTGCCAAACGCGGGGGAGGCTGGTGTCCTATTGAAGCTTGCATTTTTCAGTCAAACCATTGAATTCAACCTGTGTTTTCTTTTCACCTCTGCTCCGAGTGTTCGCGTCAACACGCGGTTTTCACGTTTCATAACTGGAATCAAAGTTTGTTCAAAGTTCCATTGAGAAGCTGGTTTTTGGCTCGTGGTGGTACAGTAACACTTTTTTGTTTCAAAAATAGGCTAACGAAAATCGGTACCAGTGTATTATACGCCCGGTGTACTCGATTATCGATATAATCGAATATTGGGATTTAATATCGACGATGTAAACATTCAATGGTTGCGTAGCCTTCCGAACCTTTTCCGAGCATTTTCATCTTTTTTGAGCATCTAAAAAAACCCTGCAAATTCATACACACGGGTTGGTTATTCCTCGAATGGGTGAAACAGTGGGTGTGGCGGGTCCCAGACCCATTCCAATCGATTCAGGGTCCAAAATTTAGTGGAATATGATACCCCACACGCCTAGGCACCAGAAATCTTGACACATACAAAATGGGTGGATACATACACATTTTGACCCATAACTTCTTCTGGTGGGTACCAATCGTTCTGGGACCCTTTTTATTGGTTCAGCGTCCAAAATTTAGTGGAAAATAATACCTCACTCGCCCAGATCGCCCAAAATCTCGAAAATCCATTATTCAAAAAACACATTTTGACCCCTACCCCACCCAAATTTGGTCCGATCGGGCTGAAAAGTTTCGAGGACCGTTCTAGGCCGGGAACAGACCCCTGACCCACATTTCAGATTTTTAGAAAATTTTCTACTACCAAAAACGGCGCGGACGATGGACGGCGGACGGCGGACGGACATTGACCTTTTGGTTGGTTATTCCTCGAATAATCAACCTATGTTTTCATGATAATGGTCAACCTCTCCGATTCGGCTCAAAATTTTGGCGTTTTTGGTAGTAGAAAATTTTCTAAAAATCTGAAATTTGGGTCAGGGGTCTGTTCCCGGCCGAGACGGGTCCTCGAAACTTTTCAGCCCGATCGGACCAAATTTGGGGGGGGAAAGGTCAAAACTTGTTTTTTGAAAAATGGATTTTCGAGTTTTTGGGCGATCCATGAGAGTAGGGTGTCATTTCCCACTAAATTTTGGACGCTGAATCCAATGAAACGGGTCCCAGAACGATTGGCACCCACTGGAAGATGTAATGGGTCAAATTGGGTATTTATTACCCATTTTGAATATGTGTTTTCGGGATCTCTGCTACCTAGGCGTGTGGGGTATCATATTCCACTAAATTTTGGACCCTGAATCGATTGGAATGGGTCTGAGACCCGCCACACCCACTGTTTCCCCCATTCGAGGAATAACCAACCCGTGTGTATGAATTTGCAGATTTTTTTGATCCAGACACCAAGAAAAGTCCAGAAAAAAAGTTTGAGCTGAATCGGAGAGGTTGACCGTTTGCATGAAAACATAGGTTGATTATTCAAGGAATAATTAACCAAAAATGGATTACTAAAGCAGAGCGAATGCCATGTGTTAGCGGAAGTTGAGGCCAACTTCGTAAGAAGGGAAATTTGTTATGTCGATTTTGGAAGAAATTATTGTAGTAATTTTGAACGGTTGGCATTTGATCCAAACTTTCAACGGGTGGCTCAGGTTCATTTGGTGTTCTTACCTGCAGTTGTTATGCACATTCATCCTTCGTACATTCTTTGTCTACACGATGTTGACTTCGATATAAAATCGCAATATCCGATTATCTCGAGTATAATGTATTAGTGCGGGAAGATCTTCTCCCCTTAGGTCTAAGGGCCATTCGCCCTATACTCATTGGGCATATTGTAAGCGTGTGGGACCAAATGGGCCTCTTACTCCAACCTCTTTTTCCCCGCTCTGGTGGAACAGATACTTTGTATAAAATATTTACTCTCCCCGGTCTCTGCCAACTCAGTATCAGGGTTCCTCAAATATTCTGTTATCCAAATTTAAATTGGACGCTTGGCTTGAATCCTGAAGAATGATGAGGTAATGTATATGTGAGTGCGCTATAGCTAAGAGGCTGAGTTGCTTTTTGGTATTATACCCCTTCTTCCAGCCTTGGGCCGAAAAGGGTGTCTCCCTTCAACATCCAGGGAATTGCCCTATGGTGGCTGGCGTCAGCTAGTAAAATGAATTTGTTGATTGGAAATGTTATTCTGATGCGAGATTACTCCTGCACCAGTCTCCTGGGTGACCAGCATTACAAGGTCAACGACATGTGGAAGGCTATGTGGTAAATTTACGCGGATTTACCAAATTCCATTTACTTTATTGCCTAGGTATCTTATCGTATTCAGCGTAATTATTTGCAGTTACCTTTCGTAACTGACATTGTGGGATTCTACAATTCCTTTAGGGAATTGAGGAATCCGTTTCATCGACTATAAGACAATACTTATAGTCTTTCGGGACCTTTAGGTCCAGCAGAGCACCAACCTCCCCTTTTTTCTCTGCCCCAATCCTCTCTGAATAGGAACCATACTACTTCATGGTTCAATTGCCCCGCAACCATATTGTAGTCACCGAGGCTTTCCAATTTCCTTTATCAATCATGCAAATATGATTCGTTAATCTAAACAAGTACAATGACCAGCAAATTGTTAAGTCAGAATATTTCTTTCGGTACATACCTCAAACCTCTTCCTTTGGTTGCTTTCACAAAACTGACCTGGCTCTTGTAGTTCGAGCCCTTTTTATCATTTTCCGTACTTTCCCACTAAGCCCAGCAGAGTGCATTTTGGAAGATGTGTTTCAACACCTTTCTGCTTTTCCCTGGTTCTCTGTGCTTCCCTACTTTGCTCGACAGAGAGCGTTTCGGAAGTTTTCTTTCAATACACCTTTGCCCTTCTGGCAACAGGCTAAGGGTGACTCTCAAACATTCCTGCACTGTATCAAATTGGTTGGAACCTTCCTGCTTGCTCAAGACAACATGTCCCAGTTCCCAGAACCAGGGAAGACTCGAGAAGGTTCTCGGCCAAAGGGAGCGAGCATAAAAAGGGACTGAGGAACGCTGCAGCAGAGTGCAGTTCAGTTTGGAGTCCGAAATATAGAGGCTTACAACCATGTATTGTGCCTTGTGATTGTGTGAGTGTGTGAATGAGGACAGTGTATTTGAGTGAACAATTGTAATAAATTATTTACAAAGAACATAAATCATTACAATTCTAAAAAAATGTATTGTGGTTCCCACAGTTGAGTAGTTTCCAAGTCATCCATGTGTTGTGGCACCTACTGGTCGTAATCAACTTTCAGAGCTGCTAGCCAAATTCCTTTAATACTCCAAATACCTATTCCTTTAGGCACCCTGCTACATCTGCAACTGTTTTACCAGATTTCTCTAAGTTGGCAGCTTTCACCCCCCACCAGCCAATAAATTCCAATGAATTCCGGAAAGTCCGAAGTGTACGATGGAATCGAAAAAGGTTGGTTAAATGTGAAGAGCCGATGAATGCGATGAGTAAGAACCTGAAGTGGCTCCGTGTTACGGAAGGGTGAGAGGAAAGCAAGTGGCCCCTTCACTTCGAGCGACTCCTCAACAGGCCTAATGCACCCGATGCCTTGATCGGTATTTACCCACCAGTGAATATTGATGAACCGAATACCCCTGGGAGTAAATTGATCAGGAAAGAGGTGCGATCGCTTGGAAATTCCCGTCAGACTGGGTTTCAATGATGGAGCCGAGCATTGTAGAATCTGCCTTTTAGTGTCCTCCCGTTGAGTGTCCCTTACTCAAACATTACGGACTATTCTGGTCGCTTATCGTTTGTGTAAGAAAGCTTATCATCGAGGTCTTCACGTTATGTACTACCTGTTTGGAAAACACGTGCGAATTCGTCCACAATTATCCCTTAGAGCAAAAGATTAGGGAAACAGCGAGTGTCCAGGACTCACTCCAATCAATTCAGCGTCCGAAATTTAGTGGAAAATGATACCTCACATGCCTAGATACCGAAAATCGAGTTTTTAAGAACAGATTTTCATCCATACACTCCTCAAATTTAAACCGCTTGAGCAGAAAAGTTTCGACGATCAATTAAAGCGGTAAAGTGGTCCCTAACCGAAATTTCAAATTTGAAAAAAATTTTTGACAAATTCGTCGTTTGTTGTTTTTGTAGTATTTTACAAGAAACTAGCTGACCCGCAAACGTTGTTTTGCCATATAAAATAATAATTTCCTGGGTCAGAAGTGACTCCTGTAGACATCTCCTAAAACTATGATTTCCCATAATATCTGTGCTCGGGCTGAGAAACGTGCAGTCAACACTATAGCGAATAGTAGACGAATTTTTATTGCTGTACAGTCCAATGCAGCCTACAGCAAGCATGCATTCCCACTGGTTGTCGTCTTCCAGCAAGCCGAGTGCAAGGCATGCATCTTTGTACGTTGGATATTGTTGCCCGTTCACCTTAAGTATATATCTTGAAATGATAATGGGCCAGTAACATTAACCAACAACAGTCGAAGATAAAAGCACTCCGTGTGTCTTGGATTGACTGTAAATAATCGCCCCAAGGCGTTTGATTTAAATAAATTGAGACGTGCAGCAACTGGTGAGCCATGCTTGCGGGGCATCCATGTTTTTGTTTGAAATATGTGAAATAGCGTGGTACTTGTGAATAGAGTAATGTTCGTGCTAAGGCACCAAAATCATCCGAACGATTACACAATTCAAAAAATGCAGTGAGTGTAGTTTTAGGTGGATTTATTGCACGATCAATCGCACCATCCAATTGGGACCCTACAAATTGGCCTCCCTTCATTGTCACCTCCAATTTACGATGTACACTTAGAATACTCACCAAATTGGAACAAAAGTTTGAAAAAAAAATTAGGGGTGGACTACCCGTAACATTTAGGAAAATGAAAAATAGATGTTGGCCGATTCTCATAGATACCGGATAAGCACAAAAAATTTCATCAAAATCGGCCAAGCCGTTTCGGAGGAGTATGGCATCGATAACTGCGACACGAGAATTTTATATATTAGATAACAAACCAAACTTTGAAAAAAAAAAAATCTGTTATAACCTCTAGTGCGCGTATCCGATGTCCATCTGAATCGATTATGCGCCTGAAATTCTATGCAAAATGGCATCTATAACTTCCGAAAGCTGGAGCTATCCCTTGTACAAATATTCTACCTCCATTCATAGACATCTACTTCAATTTAGTGTTGATACTGACGACGGTGGCCACCCAAAAAGATAAAAATTTGATTATTTCTATGAGTGACCGGGTTTTCGTGCATCATTTTCCAGTTAATTGGACTCTCCCCAATTTCCACCGATGTGGGTATCCATAGGCTGAGAAGGTACGCCTAAAACCGAGTATGGGTACTAATTGAAATATAACGTTCATGTTTCACGTAAAAGATGTCATATTCCTTTTACGCTACCCTAGATTTTTGGTCAATCAGCAATTAACTGCAGATCATTGTCATTACCACGTTTGGGGGAAAACCAGAGCCAGTTGATATTTACCTGATTGATCAGGAGGCAGAGGCAGGTGGAATCTATCAGAGGCGTGAAAAACCATTTTAAGGCCATTCAAGTTTCCGCCATGTGCTAATTTGAGCCATTAGCCTCATTTTATATTCTTATGGTGTTAAGTAAATACATGTTAAGTAAACATGAAATGCATTGTAAAATATTATTCCTCTGAACGGGAACAGTTAATTAAAACTGCCTGAAGATATCGCATTACACACGACACATCCTCAATATTGCATTCGAGCGGTGTATATTTAAAAATATACATTATATATCGCACTAAACAGGCAAATTCCCTGAGTAGAAAACCGCGGATAATATTTCTTCAATTTTAACTCTCCCGAAACAGGTACACCCTTTTCTCTTTTGAGAAAAGAAAAAAATGTCTTCTTTCTTATAATTAATTACCTTCGTACTCTGGAGACCATAAAGAACAATACACTTTCCCATACACGCGAGATAACGTCTGAAACAATAAAGTATTGCCGAGTGATTGTAGCGGTTCACTTCAGTTAATTTGATTTATATTGTTGCTCAACCACCTCACAGTACATTAGGAAAAGGATCAGTCTTACCTTGTATTTGACGTGTTGGGAGAGCACTTTCGACGTGAACACTTTATTGTCACTTCCCGGCAACAAATCGGCTTGACATGTTCACGTCGAGAGAGTTATCCCACTACGCCAAACATCTTGAATTAATGTAACAGGAAGTGAACCCATGTATTTGATAGTCTACATAATACGTGTCCTATATTCCACAAAATTTCCTTAAAAATAAATGCTGTCTCCATTGTCAGTTTTGTCGCAGCAAAAACCGGTTGTGACGATCCCCATGTGAATCATTCTTTTGGTTTATTATTTCATAAATAATCAATCTACGTTTTCATTCTTTAGGTCAACTGTTAGGGACCCTCCTCAATGGATTCAGCGTCCAAAGTATAGCGGAAAATGATACCCCACGCACCTAGTTCCCAAAAATCCCGAAAATCGATTTTTGAAAAAACACTTTATCATCCATACCCTCCCTAAATTTGGTCTGATCGGGCTGAGAAGTTTTGACGAAGTTTTGTCTCTAGTTGGCCAAAAAGAAATCTTCAAATTTTGTGAAAAATTTGCCGAACATCGTACACGCCGTTTTTCTAGTAAACAAATTTTCAAAAAATGTTTGCTCAATCTCCCTCTCCAGCTCAATTGGCCCAAATTTGGAGAAGGTATGGGTGGACATTTATATTTTGAAACTCAATTTTCGGATTTTCCGGTGATCTAGGTATGTGGGGTACCATCTATTGTGAACTTTGTGACTTGATTGGAATGGGTCATGGACACTCAGACGGGGACAGTAGTGGCGTCCAGTAGGCCTAGCCAGTATTGGCGGCCAGCAACTGTCCTTCTACTGTCTCCGTGTGATGGGGTACTGGACGCTTCAACGGCCAGTAGCTACTGGCCGCCAGTAAAAGGCACCTGCAGACGGGGACAGTAGTAGCAGCCAGTACCGGCGTCCACTAGTGGCTCCACTGGTATTGTCCAGACAGTAGCCCTACACACGGGGACAGTATTGGCTGCCAGCGAAACTTTTTAGTGGCGGCCAGTGTCCAGTGTGGCATCGGCGGTGTTGTTGCTGTGAGCCTTCAAAATGGATGAAGTCGACGAATACAAATGCAGTAGATGAAGCTATTGATGAAGTTGTTTTTGAGTAGTGCATTGTTTGAGTGAAGAATTGCAAGAGTTACTAAAAATAATAGAACTTGTTGGGTGAAGAATTGGGTTGGACGTCGCAGTAACCTAGGAGCTTCATCGACGATCTTCAGACTTGCGAATGAAGATCCTCAAGAATATAAAAAATTATGAGGATGAGTGTAGATCAGTTCAATGAACTTTTATCATTAGTTGAAGGTGACATTTCAAAAGTTGATACGGTAATGAGGAGTGCAATTCCTGCACAGAACTCATTGCTGTATAAATCACTCAACCACGGTCAACAACAGTTTCCTACAACAGTTTCCTACAACGTCCAGTGCTTTACTGGCGGCCAGTACCTTTTAAGAACAGTTCTATTACTTTTTAGTAACTCTTGCAATTCTTCACTCAAACAATGCACTACTTCAAAAACAACTTCATCAATAGCTTCATCTACTGCATTTTCGTATTCGTCGACTTCATCCATTTTGAAGGAACACAGCACACAACACACCGCCGATGCCACACTGAACACTGGCCGCAACTAAAACAGTTTCGCTGGCAGCCAATACTGTCCCCGTGTGTAGGGCTACTGTCTGGACAATACAGTAGACGCAGTACTGGCTGCTACTACTGTCCCCGTCTGCAGGGGCCTTAAGGAATAAGAAGCCACTGTGGAAGAATTTGCTACGTCTTTGTCTAAATCAGAGATTGTCAGAATCAGAAACTCAGCGTCAATTTGTAATGTTTCGTCTTTTCCTGACCAGGCATTTAATAATGATGGGTGTTGTCTCTGTTCCCAAGCATGCTAGGAATTCCCGGCTCGTGAAGCATTTGGACCGCTTAAATCTGATGGTAATATCCCCCCCCCCCCTCCACAGTTCAACGATCGTTGGTGAGGAGAGTGCTGAACGTAATGACCGTCAAGGGGGCTGTTTCACTCAACCGGCTATCGTCATCTATTTCTCACAATTTACGTTTGTTATCGTCGTAATTGCCAGACTTTTAATTTGTAATCTTCATCGTATTCTCGAGTTTTTTCTACCTGTTTGAGGGGGAGCGGCTCCCGATGGTTGAAAGTGTGAGAAAATGGCTAAAAGTTAAATGAATTTATTGATTGGATGAATTATCTTCGTATTCGATTTTATATTTTATACTAATACGAAGATTAATTATACCTAACCAAAGTGGAATCCACTCGCAAAATAACTTACATTGTGACTAAATCTGGTGGTGGAGGCTGTGATAGGAACTGGAAATTTGTAGGTATTCAATATTTCGATTGAGTGCAATCAACGTGGCTGTAGTCCTCAAGAGTGCAAACTGATGATGGTTGGATGCAACAACGTCCAATTAGGAGAGATCAAAAACGATATTACCGCCAGCTAATCGTTTTGACTGCCTAAAATGATTCGATCAAATCAAATTGAGATTCTCAAGAATTTACTGAAAATTCGAAACAGCGGGCTGTAACTGAGGGAAAAATATTCTTTTGCAGCTGCAAAGTACATTCGTTAAGCGTTTTGTGCGTGATTTTTTATTTTTTAACGAATAAAAGTTTCTTTATAGATTTTGGTCCGTAGAACACGGGAAAAATAAGGAAAAAATTCCCCACACATTATTTATCAAGATACATAAGAAAAATCATATGTTGTTAATTTGCAACACCATGCGTTCCAGGACTTCTTGCGAGCTCTTGGGTGAAATAGGAATTCCAAACTCCTAAATACTTCAAAACGCCAATAAAATGTATATTTCTTAGAAAAATTAGTCAAAATAAAATATACAGTATTTCCTCCTTATTTAGCATTACTAGCTTTGCTGTAGGTATCTATCGTCACATTCGTTGAAGCACTTGGTGTCACAGTTTTGGCAAAATCAGTCTTTTAGTTGAGATTCAAGGGGGAAAGCCTCATTTTTTTTTATCCCATATGGTATTGTTTGAAGCAGTTCTTGGCCTTCGTGAAACAAAAACACCTGGCATTTTTCACATGTTATCGACGTGAACCCAGTGCAGTGCAGTTACGATTCTTGTACCTCATCCTTCTTTCAGCGTCAATTACAGGCCAGTGAGCGATCTGGTCCTTTCGTACATCCTTGGGTGGTCCAGGTATTCCTCGGTTTCTTCTTTTTCTTCGCAGTGGTGGACCAGACTCTTCAGCTGAAGGCCTTCCTCTGCGGACCATCAGTCCTCTTCCATGGTTTAGGAGGCTGAGTGCCAGTGAAATACGAAAACGTTTTTTGGGTTAGAGGAGTTTTCACACCTCTAGAAAGTTCAAGCCTCTTGAAGATGATCCAGGAGTTTGGTGGTGAAGTCCAGCAGGTGATGAAAGAGACGCATATACCACTTTCTTGATTTGAGGCATATCCTGAGTCTACCGATGTGGGAATCCATCAGGTCTACACCTTCCATGTGTCGGTTGTAGATTTTGATTACTTTTGGACAAGATATCTCAGTGAAGCTTCGAGAAGATTGGTAAAATCTTCTTATTTTTTTGAGAGGTGCGACTCCACAAAAACTGGACAGGATCGTAACACACCTATTATCAATCCAGCATGTGAGGATGGCATCAGGCCCAGTACTACGTAGTTTGAACTGTACAGCTTCCCCTCTTCAATATTTTTTCCATTTTCTTTGAACAGTAGATCATCTTCATCCATCCTACAAAACAAAACCACTAAAATTTAGTTTTATAGCTAGAAAATACCACTCGAAACTCGGTAGAGAACATGACACCAAATGCATGCAGTTGCAGATTTGCAACATAAGGATTTCTTTGTTTTATAAACCGTAGACCGAGTTCCTTCACTTTCGATGGTGTTCCCAGCTAGTAAACTAAGTGTTCTTCTATGGAGATAATTTTTGGTTTCGGAAACATAACGAAATAATAAGTAAAATTGCACACAAACCTGAGAAACTCCGTCAGCTTCCTGCCAGCCGCAAATCAAATAACATAATCAAATCAAAACTCGTGATGACTCGCTTATTGTATCATTTTTCAAGTGTGGCGTGAGCTCCTGAAGAATTAGGACTCAATTTGTGGTTACAAACGGAATCTGCTGCGTTCTATCCATGTTCATTTCTTAAACTGATACACTGGACTCCCCTTGTCCCGCGTGACTTATACGATTGACCCTTTGAAAAACCCCTCGCACGTGAGTCGTATTACTGATCACCCGGTAAAGGTAGGTTGATTTATTTGGTCTAGATCGATAGTCCACGTAAATGGTCGAGATCTCTCCGTTGAGGGTTGTCTACCTACGTACAAAACGTAGTTCAAACTCCCAACGTTTGATGTATCGCCCTTCTGAAACCACTGGTATCCCTTCGTCCCAAAGATCGTAGATCTTTAACTCTCCCAACGTGGATTCTACTACGTACGTTACTTCGCCCACGACGCTCAGGAGAAACAAAATGGTCGGTCACAAGTCCTAGTCGGTGTCTTGAGAACATCCATGGTACAGACTCTTCAAATACGAGACATTTTGAGGCAGTGGTGAGACTCTTCCAATGTCAGTCGAACGATTCTAGGTTTCGATCAGACGATGAGCAAATCATATCAGAGCCAATCCCCTTAATTGAGTCAAACGCAATTTTTCATAAAACGAGCGTTCCCTCGATGAAAGAGAGGCATTTCTCGAATGCTCGCGAATCCAAACTCCCTTACCAACTCAGTGCCTATCTGTATCCTTGGGCCTACGTGCTCCGACTGCGGTCCTCTCAAAAACTCGATTCTCGCCAGTGTGAAACACCTGAACCAGTTGGCAAGCAACTTTCCGAATTAATTGTATAAACTTCTGAAGCCTTTCGTGCTTTGAATTCATTGCTGAAGAAAAATCTCGTTAAAAGTCGGTAACACGATCTTCAATCTCGCTTGACTGTTGATGTTTGCAGAATTTCTCTGCTCTTTGGTTGTAAGTGATATAATTTGGCTATTAAAAAAAGACACTTTTTTTGTACCAGTGGTATTTCATGTTGGAAACCTTTTAATGTAGGTAAGTTAATTAAAAAGTAATTAGTTAATTATGGCAAATTACGCGACCACTGTCGGGCGGTAACTAATTACGAGAGTTTCCTTTATGACCAATTTAAAATATATATATTCACTTTCGCCGTGAATAAAAGCATGAGCTCTCATCTGTAGGGTAGCAGTGATTGTTTTTAAACCCATTACCCCCCGGCAGTTCCTTTCGGGATTCAAATTCTAATTCTGTTTGAACTTTGAGGTTATAAGTGAGGCATCCAGATTTGCCATCTCGGGGACATGGTTGAATAGTCGACATTGTTGGACATTTTTTTGTAGTTTGGGTTATCAAAAATCAGATCAAAAATTGGAATAATTTACCAACGGAATAATTTACAAATCCGAACTGCTGATGCCGGGATTTCATCAAAAATTTTCGTAATGGGCGAGACAAATGAACGAAAGAAGATGAAAGTTAGTCGTGGGCTGGAATGGCGACAATTAGCGCTCGTAGTCGTAGCAGAATTGCGATGGTTGGATTAAGTTAGGGCAAGTTATACACAGAAAAACGTTACGAATTCGTTCACAGTGGTTAGTTATTGAGTTATGGACTCATTCTAATCGGTTCAGCGTCCAAAAATTAGTGGAAAACGATACCCCACACGCTTAAATCGTCGAAAATATCGAACGTGGGAAAAATAGGGAGAACAATGGGTGCGGCGTGTCCCGGACCCATTTAAATCGATTCAGTTTCCAAAATTTAGTGGAAAATGATACCCCACTCGCCTAGGTTCCAGGAATCTTGAAATCACACATTCGATTAAGGTAGATAACCATTGTGACCTATAACCTCTTTCGGTGGGTGCTAATTGTCTCGTGACCCATCTCATTGGATTCAGCGTCCAAAATGTTGTGGAAAATGATACCCCACACGCCTAGATCGCTGAAAATCTCGAAAATCCTTTTTTCGAAGTACACATTTTGACCCCTAACCCCCTAAATTTGCTCCGATTGGGCTGAAAAGCTTGGTTATTCCTCCATTTCATTGGATTCAGGGTTCAAAATTTAGTGGAAAATAATACCTCACACGCCTAGGTACCAGAAATCTTGAAAACACATTCAAAATGAGTAGATAGATACCCATTTTGACCCATAACTTCTTCCGATGGGTGCCGATCGTTCTAGAACTCATTTCATTGGATTTGGCGTGCAAAATTTAGTGGAAAATTATATCCCACATGCCTAGATCGCCGCAAATCTTGAAAATCCATTTTTCAAAAAACACATTTTGACCCGTACCCCCCTAAATTTGCTCCGATCGGGCTGAAAAGTTTCCATGACCGGGTTCGGGCCGAATTGGAGACATTGACTTTTTGCATGAAAACATAGGTTGATTATTCAAGGGATAACCAACCGAAACGCTGTAAATGATTCCTCCTGAGTGGGAAATATTGTTTTCAAAATGACAATTTCAATTTTTCTTGAAAAATTTCCGCTGCCATAGCAGTGGATGGCGGACTTATCAGTTTGAAACGTCAAATGTCGTCGTTTTAGGACGGCCACAGGCATGAAACTATCATCATTCAGGGGAAACTTCGGTTTCAATTCAAAAATTCAAAGCACAATAGAGAGTACAGTTCGTATAACCTCTTACAAATTATCACAATAGGTGATCATCGGGCTTTCGGCATCTCATGATGATTTGGTACAACACGAAAGCTCATTGAAGTCGTATTTAAGAAGTAGTCATCAACAATAAACACCAAATCCGTTGATTTATGGGGCCTTGGAAATTAGGCCTCCATGAGTCATTGCTTCGTCTTTCTCGAATCTCAAGTTATGCGTCCACTGATTTCTTTCCAAGCAATTTCGACTTCTCGCCGCTTTCAGCAGTTAAGAGTCTCCGGATAATTTGGATGTAGCGTGGGTTGGCCTTTATAAATAATTCAAAACTGTATTGGGTTCTAGCGCAGAAACTGTTTTACAGCCAGTGCCTCTCTTAGTGTTGTTGCGTGATCCCGTTTGCATAACACTCTGGTGGGGGAAATTCTGATGGAATGCCTTGATCTCCAATTTGGAGGGAGGTTTTTTTAAAAATAACGGCACTTTGTAATCGTCGAATTCGATATGACCGGGAGCTTTCTATTTGAAGTAATTGTCGAAAAAGTTGATTCTATCGAGAACTCCGTTACAAACACCCGGATAATTGTATTTTATCAGGAAAATTCATTTTCGGAAATCTGTATCATTCTTTTCATTTGAACGGAAAATTAAATATACCCGATACGAGCAAAAAAAAAAGTCATTTAATTGAGTTTAAAATCCACTCACAATTTGATATCGAGATGAACTGCGGATTCACGTTTGGAATACTCAAAGTCTTTTCGAGAGAGAAACCACTTTTTCAGTATAATTCTTCATTAGACCGTGGAAATTAGCGCCGCCTCCCCCTGACCCATATCACTCCGTTCTCTGAGGGCTTCTCCAGACATTATTTTTCCAGTTAATGAATTACCGCTTCGGGAATTTCATAATTCATTCTTCCTTCGTCGAAAAATACTTTCGATAATCCAACCTGGGCTCAGATGAGTTTTTTATAAAATTATTTTCAACTTGAAGCCTGTGTTTTACTATAAATAATTTTCCGTCCATGTTTCAACTTTAATACAATTTTAATACGATAAGTAAATATGATATTTTGACGTTTTTTCTCTATTTTTTTGTTGCAGACGTTCTGCGTGGTTTCCAAGAGGTTCAGAAAAAAGTACATCCATCGGTTCACGGCTACGCCTTCTTTCTTCTTTTTTTCCCCGTGGAACGCAGTTAGACGGACATGCATTTTTTTATGCACGAATCAATTTTTCGACTACACAGTTATGTTTACTATTCTTCTCAACTGTGTTTTCCTCGCCAAATCGGAGCCATTGGAAGAAGCCGAGTGAGTTGACAGAATTATTGAATATCAGAGCGAGTGATTTTTAATAACGAGGGGCGTTTTATTTCAGTGTACTTACAATATGCTGTCGAAAAGTACAATATAACGTTGCCACAATTCATTTACTACTACAAAAAACATTCCTAGAAGGTTCCTTATTTCCACTTTGGTGGGATTAGTTCATTCCAGTTGCAAACAGGTTTCGCGGAAGGTACATATTTATGAAGTCACCTAGACGTTACCTATATGGGCTCAATAACACCTAAAACGCATGGGTTTTCATATTATCAAAACCTGGGTTTAGTTTTATATCAAAATGCTTATTTGATTGTGATGGAGTTTGAACCGGTTTATGCTAGCGCAGGCTGATTAACACGTTCGCTGCGGGTCACGCGCTCAGCGCGTGAGCTCTGTTCCAATCTGTGTGCGTCGCACGCGCCTGGCGCGTGAAGGCAGCCTTCACTTCAGATCGCTCCTCCAGTATACCAGAAAGTGAAATGGAATATATTTCTACTTCCCGCGCCAGCTTTGAACCTTCTGAAGGTACTGTACACGTCGGAGTCGGCTGGGGTGTTGCTAAGATGCAAAAAATAAGTCCGAAATAGGTTTGGAGTTTTCTTGCCATTTGGCATCGTAATTTTTACTCCAAGGTAAAAATCTCATGCTATAGCCGCACTGGGTTAGGAGCTCGCTTCGAATTTCATTCCACATGCGGCGCACGCACCTGGCGCGTTCCTATTTCAGATGACTCCCGCACAGCTGCTCAAACGAGCTCAACAATTCCGCAGCGAACGTGTTAAAGGAAAAATTTGATTTTTTTAAATTAATTTTTATAGAAATATTTTTATTGAGTTCCCTACAGTGTTTTTCAATTACCAGTTTCCTTCATATGTCTTTTCCAACGTAAGTAGTTATTCAGTTTGGTACCCTAAGGTATCTTTTCCCACACAAACGAGATCCATTTTTGCGTCAAATATGTGGTTTCACACATGAAATGGAAGGTTTTCCATCCAAATTTGAGGTTGAGAGCCAAACAAACCACGACACTGTCACCACATATGACTGCATAAACTACGTGAAGAGAATGATGATAGGCCAGACAGTTGCTGCTGCAGGTAGAGACTCACGTCGAAACAATAGTCTATTCTTTTGCATTCATTTTCATTTTTACTTGTTGAACGTTATGTTTCAATCGCTATGTTGTTGTTATTGCATTCCCAGAATTAAACAATGTATTTCTGTCACGCTTCAAATTTATTTGTAAAACCCTCAATTTGATAAGAAAAACCTCCAATTTGACGTGTGAAACCTCAAATTTGATGTGTAAAACTTCCTATTTGAAATGGAAACCATCCAATTTGACCTGAAAATGCTACACCTTTATGGAATACTTTGCAGCGTTTAAGTCGCATGAGGTTCCATATTGATCTAATTTCAAGATTATTAAGTCGTTTTTATTCTTTTATTATCCCTATAAATAATTAATACATTCCATTATGTCTAAAAGTTGCGTAAAAATCAAGTAGGTAGCCATTTGTTAGGAAGTCCAGTTCTCATAACTCATGTTATGTTTCATTACCGAGGGTGATTATGACCGATACCGATCGATATCGATACGGTATCGATACTTTTCTTCCGATACCGATCTTTTTGGTATCGATACTTTGCTTTCGATACCAATGCCGGTATCGGAAAAAATAATCGGTATCGAAAAAGTATCAAACAATAACAGTACCTCAAATTTTTGTTAAAAATTACCAATTAAGAATCAAGAAGGCCCTCTCCTAAAGGTTGCTACACTTGTTTTGGCCAGAACTTCCAGTATATACCATAGACTCGAGGGTATATTATACTCAAAGGGCCAGAAGCTTCGGAGAGATCCCTCTTCCCTGTTTTGGCTAGGGGTTGTCTTGTGAAGAAGAATGCCTTGCTATCATATCAGTAATAAGACAGCGTTAAATGTGTTATTTTGTTCCATGGTCACAAAGTTGTTACCTAGTTGTTGTGTGTTCATTGGTAAAGTGGTTCACTTAAGCGTGTGACGCGGTGATTATATAAGGTTCTGATTTAGTGTGAGGAAAGTAGCGAAATTGCGTGAAAAGCGTCAGTAAAACACATTCTGTGTTTCAATAATTTCGTCTGAAGTATGTAAATAGCGGTAACCGGGGGCAGGCCCCCTGGCGAGACGCCGCGCGCCGAGTTTTGATTCGATACCGATATTGGTTGGTATCGATACTTTTGATCCGATACTTGCTTGGTATCGATACCATTCTTTCGATACTGATACTAGTACTCATATCGATCCTCCCCCAGTATCGATCATCCCTAGTGATTATCAAAATTATCACAGGACACCTTCGCCTCTAATGGCTTTGGTTTTATCATTTAAAACTAAAAGTTGAGCTGAAAAATGTCTACCTACCTCTAATGTGGGTCAGCCACGATCGGCTATCTATGAAGCCGAGATAACTAAAACGGCTCGTAACAACAACAGCGATAACATCCTCTATCATCGCCCGCCATTGATAAGAAGTTTTGAAGTATTTGTTATTAAGTCGCAGTGCTCGCTTCATCTAATATTCGCCTCAACATGGTTTGTACATGGAAATCACCATTAATATCGCCTAATCAATAATGATATGGTTCATACTATCTGCAAATCCTTCAATTCCTCGAGTGCTCAGGATGGGATTTGTTGGAGATGAAAATCTATTTTGATGTAAATCACTCGTTTAGGGCGTTGCTCGATATTATTCCGCATTATTTTACTGTTTATGTACACAAGATCGTTTTTGGCCTCCCTTCATGGTTCAGCATCGTGTTTTTAAAAGGATTTATTGCTATATTTTAGCGTAACTTCACCTCATATTTCGTTGAACGTTGAACTGATTGTGGACACAGCTTTCAGAACTGGTTCGGGTTGGAGTTGTTCAATGTTTGAGGACCTAAATGGTTCGACCACACAGATATTGTGTCAATATGTACAAACGATTACCTATTTGAGAGCAAATAACGTATATACAAGTACCTGTATTTTCATCGTGACTCTTTTCCAGGTACATGTTCCTGGCCATTTATACCGCCGAAATGCTCATAAAATGCGTTGCGAAGGGTTTTGTCATAAACAAATACACATACCTCCGGAACCCTTGGAATTGGCTGGACTTCGTTGTCATCACTTCGGGCTATGCGACCATTGGGCTCGACGTTGGAAATTTGGCCGGTCTTCGTACATTTCGAGTGCTGAGAGCACTGAAAACCGTTTCTATTATGCCAGGTAGGTACGGTTATTTTAGGAGCGACCGGTTGGGAATGGTTTTACTCAGCAAAAACAATATATTTAATCAACAATGATTGAGATATGAACGTAGGCGGTCATACTACTGGCTCGTCGGGCAGAGGAGATGAAACCTTTTTGTTCCAAAAGCTGATGGATATAATCTGCTGTGCAAAATTATGAAGTGGCTGAAAATCATTGCGTTGATACCTAAGTAGAGCACTCTTGATACCTTTTTGTTAAGGAAACTGCAGTGCTCTAGAACTAGCTGTGAGAGGTTACCACTGTAACCCAATAACAAAAACGCTGCAAATTCTTACACAGGGGTTGGTTATTCGTCAGACCAGGCGCATGGAAACTTATTTAAAAACATGGGGGAAATGGGGAAAACGGTGGGTGCGGCGGGTCCCAGACCCATTCCAATCGATTCATTGTCCATGATTTAGTGGAAAATGATACCCCACACGCCCAGGTACCAGAAATCTCATAAACACATATTTAAAATGAGTGATATGTACCCAATTTGACCCATAACTTCTTCCAGTGGGTGCCAGTCGTTCTGGGACCCATTTCATTGGATTCAACGTCCAAAATGTAGTGGAAAATGATGCCCCACTTGCCTAGATCTCCCAAAATCTCGAAAATCCATTGTTCAAAAAACACATTTTGACCCCTACCCCGCCCAAATTTGATCCGATCGGGCTGAAAAGTTTATAGGACCGTCCTAGGCAGGGAACAAACCCCTGACCCAAATTTCAGATTTTTAGAAAATTTTCTATTACCGAAAACGGCGCGAACGGCGGACAGACATTGACCGATGGCCCACACGCCAATCACGCCATGAAGCCCCTCCTGGTCCCAACCGTGCTACCTCCGCGAGGTCCATCCTGGGCACTGCTTAATAGCAATGGCAAAACGCACGGCAGGAGAGAAGGCGCAACCATCAGGCAGTAAGCAAGCCCCGGTAAAGCCGCAAGGCGTAGGAACGGGAAGAAAGAAAAGACCTGATGGACGGACAGACATTGACCTTCTTTGATCTAGACACCTTGAAACGTCCAGAAAAAATTTTTGAGCCGAATCGGAGAGGTTGACCTTTTGCATGAAAACATAGGTTGACTATTCAAGGTATACCCAACCAAAATGAGTAAAATATAAAATTTTCATTTTTTATACAGTAATATTCCATAAAATGTGCAAATTACAAGCCTATTTTCCCAAAATATTTGAAAATTGCCATAGATATCTTACTTTTTCCCATTCTGATTTCAACTTCTCTATATAATAACCATAAATGTCATGCTTGAGGGAGACAGATCTTCAATTTCCCAGAATGTTCAATGTTTTGTTTCGAGATGTCCAGAATTATAAATTTTGGTCAGTGACTCCTTTCTGCTTGGTCCTTGAAACTTTTGAGCCCAATTGTCTAAAACGGAGGCGATAGTTGATTCAACGGTCATCTTTCAAGATCTTTGAGGACCCAGGCTTGTAGGGGACCGTTTTCAATCAAATATTCAACTCTGAATCGATACAGATTATATTATATTTTATTGATTTATTTATTACACATGAACGGGACATGCCCAATTACAGAAAATAGAAAAAAAATGCATTCGCACGCAGCCTATGATTCAGAGACAGTAATGAGATAAAGGTTCAACACAGTAAAGGCACCAAAGACAGTCAGGGGAGTGAGAAGGCTTCAGTGAGACAGGATCGAAGAGAGCAGGTTGACGTCGTGCTCGGCTGACAGCATTTAGCCATTCTGGGAAGTGGGCAAGAGGACGAGAACGCATGTATTTGGTAGGCGAGAATGGCACAGCAAAGAGATGCAGGAGCACAGGCCTACTTGGGGCACCCGCAGGCCAAACTGGGCTAGCAAAGATTGGGCATCAATGCGCCCAGAGAAGATGCCGTGCATGAAGGACATGTCCGCGAGAGCCCGGCGGGCAGAGGGGCTGAGCAGATGAAACTGCCGGCCCAGGGCACTGTAGTCCATGTCCTCCCGACGAACCCCAAGCTTGAAGGACAGGTAACGTAGGAACGCACGGTACACCCTGTTCAGCTGATCCACATGGCACTCGTATGAGGGACTCCAGACGACGGAAGCATACTCCAGGTGAGGCTGGACAATAGCCCGATAGAGGGCAACGAGGGCAAAGGTACTAGTTTCCAGCCACCCCAGGCAGGTTATAATCCCCAGCCAAGACAAGATGGAAGTCAGGGTAGATGGAGGAAATAGTTTCAACCTCCTCAAAGTGACGCTAGTACGCTAACAGAGGCGAGTAGGTTGGGAGGTATGCAGTACCAACTATGAGGTGAAGGTCAGGGAGGATCACAAAGATGTGCTCCAGGAGATCAGGTGCAGCATAGATGAAAGAGCGAAGATGAGTAGCTACAGAAATGAGGACACCACCGCCCATACGCTTGTAGCAATTATTGGTCGGTGAACGATCGGTGCGGTAAATGTTAAAGCTGGTTAGCCTCAGTTCAGATGAATGAACTCCCGAATGAAGCCACGTTTCTGTTAAAAGTAATACATCCGAAGAAATGAGTGGTGCTTGATGATGGAGTTCTGTAAGCTTGGTATTCTGCACATTCTGGTAAAAAAAAGGAGATGGTAATGGGCTCAACTGCTAGTTCTTTGGAGAGGGCAATGCGGAAGGATGGGAATTCACAACAATTCGAGGGGTATCTCCAAAAAATTTGATGGTTAGGTGTGGTTCTCCAGCCTGTGTACGACGGCGTAGCTCATCACGAAGGAGGGCAAGCTGCCTACACTGGGCTGGTGTACGGTCGACTGAGAGTGAGAAGGGGCGCGAGGGGAAGGAGCGATTTGATAAGAGAAGCTTCGAAACTGACCCGGGACCATCCAGGCAGACAAGTATCAGATGCAGCAGTATGAACTGCATCTTCCAAATAACGCTCAAATACACTCGGCAGAATTTGTAACCAAAAATTAAGTGCCACAACGTACTCGTCTGTGTTGCTGTTCCAAGCGAGTACGAGAGAATATTGTGCAGAGGCAGCGAACTCGGGGTATCGTTTGGAACAGTTGGACCAGGCTATTCCACCAGACTGTTCCGGAACGAAACTGTTCCAAACAGATACCTGTTCTGTTCTTTTCGGCACATCTCTATGTACGTAAGATACCTGAAGAACTTGAGTCCTGGCCATTCGGCAGGGGAATGAGCGTGCAGTGTATAGCGACGATGGGTAAAGCCACTGCTTGCTGCCTGCTCGTCACTTTTGGTCAGAGGGTTTTCTGGGTAGGTGATGGGTCTGGTGGAGGTTTACAGGCTAGTTAGCTTCTGAAGCTCCTATGTGCTGACACTCCATGGCCTCGCTACGCGTTAGCAAAGATAGCTGGAGATGACTGATGAGGATGCATATGATTATGATCCCCTCAAACCAAATAGAGTAGCTTTTTTCAGTGGCCTAACGCTGACCCCTTCGACCATTTCAGTGTAGTTTTGCTGTCAATCTCCCTCGGTAAAGCTCCGAGGTGGGTTAATGTTTACTGCATTACAGCCAGCCAGCATTTATGTAAACCACGCTTATTGTTTCTAGCTAATGACTGAGACCCTTCTTTGCTTCGATAAGGCGAACCTGCAATTCCTCGCTTGCTCCTGCGTGGAAATGAACTACAGCCTGGGCTTATCGGTAAGGCTTGCAGTAATTTGATGTGTTGATCATAAGTGATTTTGGTTCATTTGAACAAGTTACAGACGGTGGGGTCGACAAAGTTCTCACCAATGTTTTGGGACGAAATCGCCTAATAATTCCGCAGATCCGGTTCTGCATGTGATGTGGAGGGCAATAGTTTCCAAAACGTTGTAGGGTTTAAAAAGAAAATTTTGAGTACGAAGTTGTCAAGAAAAAAATAAATATTTTTATTCACACTGTCAAACAAAATAAGCTACATAATCGAATAAATATAAACATGATTGTGCTCTGTGAAAAACGTGTATATGCGAACCGTGGCCCCATCCACCCTCAATTTTTGTCGGATAGAGGTGAAAATCAGCGATTTTGAGAACATCCCTTAATTTGAGGTGTAAATTAAAACTTCTTGCATGATACGGTTCAATGTGGTAAGCACAAAGTTACTACCATTAAATGTTTCGTGACAAAAATGTTTTCTTTTTCAGATGTTCGGAGCTTACGTCACTTACATGATTGTCATGATTCAAATTGACAAAGTATAAAATAAAATATTCAAGATTTGGGTGGTTGCTGCACTCTTCCTCCGATCGTCAGTTTGCGGCAATTGGTATTAAATTTATCTTAATGAATTTAGCATCCGAGATTTCGTGGGGGAAAACGCTGCAAATTTCATCACACGGGTTGATTATTCATCGGACCAAGCGCATGGAGACTCATTTCATCAACATGTAGAAAATAAGGTAGAAAATTCCAATCAATTCAGCGTCCAAAATTTCTCGTTAAAGAGATCTCGAAAACAGACATTCGAAATTGGTAGATAGGTACCCATTTCGACCCATAACCTCATCCAGAGGGCACCAATCGTTCCGGGACCCATTTTATCGGATTAAACGTCCAAAATTTAGTTGAAAATCATACCCCACACACCTAGATTGCCAAAAATCTCAAAAATCCATTATTCGAAATACACATTTTGACCCCTACCCCAACCAAATTTGGTCCGATCGGGTTAAAATGTTTCGAGGACCAACTAAAGCCAGAAACGAGTCCCTGACCAAAATTTCATATTTTTAGAAAATTGTCTACTACCAAAAACAGTGCGGACGTCGGACGAACATTTGACTTTATAGTTATTCCTTGAATAATCAACCTGTTTTCATGCAAAAAGTTAATATCTCCTATTCGGGCCAACATTTTTCCTGGACATTTTAAAGTGTCTAGATCACAATTAACAAATGTCCATCCGCCGTCCGCACTGTTTTTGGTAGTTGACAATTTTCAAAAAATCTGAAATATTGGTCAGGGGCCCGTTTTCGGCTTCATAGTAGTTGGTCCTCGAAACTTTTTAACCCGATCGGATCAAATTTGGGTGGGGTAGGGGTCAAAATGTGTATTTCGAAAAATGGATGAGATTTTTTGCAATCTAGGTGTGTGGGGTATCATTTTCCACTAAATTTAGGACACTGAATCCAACAGAAAGGGTCCCAGAACGATTGGCGCTCTCTGGAGGAGGTTATGGGTCAAAATGGGTATCTATTACCCATTTTTAATATGTGTTTTCGAGATTTCTGGTACCTAGGCGTGTGGGGTATCATTTTCCACTAAATCTTGGACCCTGAATCGATTGGAATGGGTTCGGAATCCGCCACACCCATTGTTTCCCCCATTTCCTTCATGTTGAAGAAATGAGTCTCCATACAGGTTCTGATCTAGACACTTTGAAACGTCCAGAAAAAAGTTTTGGGTCGAATCGGAGAGATTGATTTTTTGCATGAAAACAGGTTTATTATTCAAGGAATAACTAACTAAAAAAACTTTTAATGTTTTACCATGGACTTTGATGTTTGTGTAGTGAGGTCAGATCGCAAATATGCTGCGGAATTGGTAGATATTGTTTGTGGGGAATACAAATTGAACCTGGCGCGTGATACAACGTTCGAGACGCCAATCGGCTGGGCAGAACTGCCGTATCTCGAGGTAATCGTGCGCTGAGGGAGTTTATTCCGCTCAGGCACGTCGGCGGACGAATCGCAGGATGTGATTGTTTCCCGTTTATTTCAAAACAAGAGATTAAGCTTCCTTTCCGAACGGGTTTGTTTTATAAATCCCGGTTGTTTCGGGCTGTATATAGCAGAAGGACCAGGAACTGCCAGGTTACAAGTAATGTTACATCCGAGTTTGGCGTTAGTGTTGCTCATCGCGCTGGGGAGCCAGGTGGACGCCGTGGGGAGGCCGTGGGTCAAACGGGCGAGTCCGCCGAATTTTGGGTCGCCCGATCAGGCCGAAGGCGAGGAGGACGGCCAAGTGTTGCACCAGATGACTTACTTGTTGCCCGGCGGGGGCCAAATCACCACGTTCGACCCACCCGCCGGTGGTCACCGTCGTCAGCCGAACCAATTCTTCCCCGGAGCGGGCTCCTTACACGGGAAATCGTCACAGTATCACGGGCAGCGTTTTAACCACGCGGGTCGATCAGCGCATCGGAATTTCGACTCGTGTCATTTCCAACCGGGGATGAATGGAAGTCCGAAATTTCCCGGAGCGTATGGAGGGCTTCAACCATCACAATGCAGGGATAAAGATTGGAGATCTCCGTCGCCACGACTGGACCAACCCCACTTTGCTCCGATGTGCTCTACGACGGAGCGCTACCCACCACCATTTTCAACAGTAAGTCCAGAAGTCTGCCACGCTGAGTTTTTTGAAGTGTCGAGCAACCCTCGTTCCGGTTCATTCCCGCCCGACGGCAAACAGTCAAGTCAATTCCCGTCCTGTTACGGGCCAGCGGCTTCCACTTCGCGGCCCAACTGCCCGTCGGAATGGGGCTCTCGCTCCCCGCCTCGTCGCGGCTGCACGGACGCCCAGCCTCCGTTCCCCACGACGACGCCGAAGCCGCCCTGCCTCAGCAACTTCTTTCACGACTTCATGCCCAAATACGTCGAAACCGTGCCTCCAGCCACTTGTCCGATCTCTCCGCTGTACCAGCCGCCAGAGCCTTCACCATGCTCTTCTTCGCGCTACCGCTCGTCCTCGAATGAACCACAGTCCCATCGCCAGTACAAATAATAAAGATCGTCAAGCCATGTCAGCTCTATTTTCATTTTCCCTCCTTCCATATCTCAAATCAATAACTACAGTTTTGCTCTTTGGGCAAGCCCCTAAACGTCCAAAACCACAATTTTCGTACACTATCAGTCGTTCGAATCACTCACTCTTGCAATTTGACGTGAAAAACACATGAAACAGTATCAGGGATCGGCGTTATCTTATAATTGTACACACAAAAAATAAAAACGACACCATCACGCTCCCCTAGAGTGACTCTGATGGCAGGTTTTTCCCCACTAATGGAGCGGGAGTTTTATTCTATTCATTTGCTTACCAACACTAGGGACAGGCTCAATTAAGAATTAAGATCGATCGGACAAAACACGAAAAATGAAAAATGTATTGACATCTTGAAAAGGAACGATTGAACGTTCGGATTGCATTAATTTGATTATAGGTGGTTTAGAATGTTCTTCATCGTTCTTTTCTTCCACACGAGGGAACCTGGAGAGTGGTGGCGTACGTAGCTAGTCGGAGAGAAAGATGACGGCAAGTGGTTCAGAAGATCAGGAAGCAAGGCGAGGTTTGTTGAGACTAAAATGTTCAAAAAGAAATGAAACGTTGGTTCGATCAGAGAATATCTCGATAGATCGCTAATATTAGGCCAAGTTAATAAGCCAAGCACTGCAAAAAGCTCGTGCTGATCGGTGTAGTAGCTCTAATTAGTAACCTCATTCATGTCAAATGAAAAGCGTCTGCCAGCGTCATCGTGCACCAACTTTGCCTCCACACTGTCGCTAATGAAATAATTATTCATTTGAATTGAGGCATTGACAACGAGGAACGGAGCGTCTCCCCCTTACGGAGCATCATTAAGATTAAATAGAAAGCGTCTGCCGGCGTCATCACGCACCAAACAATGCCTTGCACCAATGCTAATGAAGTACTGGGTTTGCGGAAAGGGACCTTCGCTGGTCCTAGGCGGTGTCTTTAATGGGGAACGGGGTAAGGAGCTTGATTCATGTACCATTTTCCACTACATTAGTCAAGAGCAGCACTGGCAGACGCTTATCATACAAAGTGAATGAGGCTCCCCAACGGGACTTGCCCCAATCCCCATTGCCCCGGCGACCCGCCAATTCCATTTTACAGACTGATTACCCTATCAGCGACATTGCAGAGGCAAACTTGATGCGTTATGACGCTGGCAGACGCTTATCATTCAAAGTGAATGAAGCTCCCCAACGGGTACTTGCCCCAATCCCCGTTGCCCCGGCGACCCGCCAATTCCATTCTACAGACTGATTACCGTATCAGCGACATTGCAGAGGCAAACTTAGTGCGTTATGACGCTGGCAGACGCTTATCATTTAAAGTGAATGAAGCTCCCCAACGGGTACTTGCCCCAATCCCCGTTGCCCCGGCGACCCGCCAATTCCATTCTACAGACTGATTACCGTATCAGCGACATTGCAGAGGCAAACTTAGTGCGTTATGACGCTGGCAGACGCTTATCATTTAAAGCGAATGAGGCTCCCCAACGGGGACATGCCCCAATCCCCATTGCCCCGGCGACCCGCCAATTCCATTCTACAGAGACTGATTACCCTATCAGCGACATTGCAGAGGAAAACTTGATGCGTTATGACGCTGGCAGACGCTTATCTTTCAAAGCGAATGAGGCTAACCCAACGGGACTTGCCCCGATCCCCATTGCCCCGGCGACCCGCCAATTCCATTCTACAGAGACTGATTACCCTATCAGCGACATTGCAGAGGCAAAGTTGATGCGTTATGACGCTGGCAGACGCTTTTCATTTAACATGAATAATGGGACTTGCCTTTCCCCATTCCCAATAGTCGACGCCGGCATGGGCTCGCGAATTCTACTCTGGAGGTTAATGACTTAATTATCGACAATGCGGAGGCAAGGTTGGTGCATGATGACGCCTGCAGACGCTTTTCATTCAACGTGAAAGGCAATGATCGCCGTGATTGCCTTCTCCAGAGGTTAATTTTCCTATTAGTGCGAAGGGATTAGTCTAATTCTCTAAGGGATAAGAAACCATTGTGGAAGAATTTGCAACATTTTTCATGAGCGCTTTGTAAAACAACGAAAATAGCGTCTTACTTCAAATGCATTTGGACTTCTTCATTCTAAAAATCATCAAAGTAAAGTGCCAACCGTGATGGAATGGCAATCAAAAAGATGGCGCCAACTATCGAACGAATAATTCTATTCAGAATCCTAAGAACAGAATAAAATGTTAGAAAAAAATGTTGGTTATATAACCTCAACCTCAACCTGTTGGGCATGAGCGATTTTTCTTAATAATAGAACAGATTTTTGATCTTTTTCGTCTCTTGTAAACTGCACTAAAAATTCAATGCTAATTTTTTTTCTTAGTGAAGAATGATAGGTATTTGCTGTGAAGTTCGTGAAGTTCTATCTCTTGAAAGTTTATGACAATTAATTTATGCCCTTGTCCACGTGGGGGGGGGGGGGGTTATGAGGAACCACTTTGCACCTCTCATTGTTGCTAGAAAATGTTTGATAAAGATCCTTCTTAAAATGAATTTATATTTATTTTATTTATTTTATTTATTTATTATGTCCGTAGGGCTGTTTATGACAGGAAAGGAGAATATTCTTCACAAATCGTTACTTGTACTTGAAGGCTCGGATGTTGCTGATCATTTGTACCATTCTGATGAACTTACGTGTTGACACCAAACCAGCAATGGTGCGCCTAAATCACCAACAATCTCAAACATGGGAAGGGGGGGGGGGACTGTGGGTGTGGCGAGTCCCGCAACCATTTTAACCAATTCAGCGGTAAAATTTAATAGAAAATGATACAACACACGCCTAGATCACCAAAAATCACGAAGATAAATTTCTTGAAATATGTATTTTGACTCATCCATCCTCCATATTTTGTCCAATGTGGCTGAAACGTTTTAAGGACCAACTACAACTAGAAATAGGTCCCTGACCAAAACTTTTTTTTTGACCTTGATTTTTAGAAAATGTTCTACTACCAAAAACAGCGTAGATGGCGGACGGCATTTTGATCAAGGCACCTTGAAACGCCGAGGAAATTTTTTTTGGCTGAATCGTAGACATTGACATTTAGCACTTTATTTAAGGAATAACCAACCAATAGATCAATTTTCTAATCTACCTCGAACGTGAGAAAAGGCGTTTTTAAACAAACTATTATGTGCTTTCACGGACTGGTGAATGGAGTCACGTCTGATTTTCAACAACATCAAAATCACCGAAGAACAATTGGACTCATTGGATCACGAAGATACCAGGGGAGCGTTGCCATTTCATCAGTTTATCAGTAGAAACATTCATGCGAACACAAAAGTCGTACCTTATCGACGTATCTACGTGCATAGCTCAATCAAAACGATACCGAGAACATCTAGGGTAAACAAGAAGTCGATTCGAACAGATCAGAACGAAGGAAATTATTTAAAAATACACCATAATCAGATATTTCCTACGAATCTGAGTAGCTTCACGGTGGATCTCGTGCTGATTCATCAAGGAAAAAGTGATGACACGGTGAAAGCTCACAGCTCACCGAAAGAAAAACACGCAAATCGGGCGAATAACCTCGTCCTCGAAAGCGTCTGAAGCGGTACAAGAGCAATTGTCAAAACTCATCAAAGATCATTTTACCATTTACACCGATAATATACAGGTAACGACGTAAAGATGATGGAAATTAGAGCACCGGCACAAATGAACAGCTCAAAAACGCTGCAAATTCTTACACACGGGTTGGTTTTTTCTTGGACCAGGCGCATGGACTCATTTCTTCAACAATGGTGGGTGTGGTGGACCCCGGGCCCATTCCAATCGATTCAGGGTCCAAAATTTTGTGGAAAATGATACCCCACACGCCCAGGTACCGGAAATCTGGAAAACACATATTCAAAATGGGTAAATAGGCACCCATAACCTCATCCAGAGGGCACCAATCGTTCCTAGACCCATTTCATTGGATTCAGCGTCCAGAAAATTTTTTGGGCCGAATCGGAGAGATTGACTTATTGACTAGAGATTGACCAAAATCGTTAGGTATTTTCTTTTTCAGAATCCTTTTCAGTTCATTTTGAGTTCCCCGGTAACTAATACCCGGTTTGGGACCCATATCAATGGATTCGGCATCAAAAATTCAACGGAAAATAAAACAACCTTCCCCGACTATCCTAAATCTCCGAAAATATTAAAAACTTTTTTCAAAATACCCATTTCATCCTACCTCCTGCCTCCGTTCTGGCCTAAAAGCGCTAAAAGCGCCCCTACCCCTCACTCTATGGGCATCGAAATGTTCAAAATGTGTAGTCGAAAATTGGACTTTCGAGATTTTAGGCGATCTAGGCGTGTGGGGTATTATTTTCCACCAAATTTTGGACGCTGAATCGATTGGAATGCGTCTCCATGCTCCGAAGAATAACCAACCCCTGTGGAAGAATTTGCAGCGTTTTTCATCTAAACCCTTCCCTTTTTCATCTATAACATTTTGAGGCAAATTGGAGATATCAACCAGAAGAACCAAGAAATGAAAATGTAGATTGATGAACCAACCAATAATAAACCGACCACCGTACTCAGTATCTTGATTACTTAGCAACCTCATTTGTCCTAATAAGTTGATTATTTAAGGGTGTGGTTGGCCAGCCAGCATAGATCTAGACTGCAATGAGACTTCTTAATGCAATTTTGTGATACTTTTTAAACTTTACAAGCTAATAGAGGATTCCCCGTTGTAAATGAAGATGCGCATTCACGGATTCGTGGAGTTGCTAAAAAGCCATGACGATCTATCACACAGTAGAAGCAGTAGAAGTTCAAATATTATACCTTTGTGCTTATGTACATCCTCAATAACTCGAATTATTGTCGCTAATTGTAAAAATTGTAGCAACAACAAAAAATAATTTACAGTACAGCTCAAGCTGAACTCTTTCAAGTCTTCCGAAGTTCTCGAGATCGTCACAGTCAACGCCAAAATTCAGCTTTGGCTATTTTTAAAAATACTGAATAACTTATGGGGAGGGAAATCGTAGGCAAATATTACAACACGGATATTTTCAAAGAACAAAAACTGTATTCCATAAAAATACAACACATCACACAAATAAAATAAAAATACCACGATACCCAGCTTTTCTACGAAAGAAATATGACGAGAAATAAATTTTATAATTCCATTAAAACATGAAATTCGTACGTAGAAAGTAATACCTGGGAATACTTGTTTTCATGGCAAAACACGCGTACAAGCTTGAACTACCCGAAGAAATGGTTTCCTCGGCTAAGTTTTGTGCTTGAAATGGCGCGTGAATTCGCGACTAACATTGAAACACGATATGCGAAGTCTTTTGATAGCCTCGTCGATTGACTTGAAAACGCTTTTAGCATAATTATTTCGCCACGACAATATTTACCTACGTGAGCTAATGAAAAATCGTGCGCTTACGGGGAGGAACCGGTTTGGTGAGAAGCAAAAGGGGGTAGTAATTGGGGTAGTTTTTAAGAGAAACCAACAAGCGATCTTTGTCGTTATTGGGACAGGGGTAATGAATGCAATTAGTTGGAAGACTAGACGGTGGAATTGAGTGAGTCAAAGTGGAATTGTGACGTCATAGACAAGGGGAAACACTGCATGGTTGCTAGGATTGCCAACTTTCAAAGATACCTTCATTCTGTTGAGGGCCAGCCTTCATTGCGTATTTTGAGAATAAAATTGACACATGGCAACACTGAGTTAGAATAATCACTCATAAAATACTGATCTTCAGTCCCATTTTCCAGCCTAGCCTTTCTACAATAACTAAGGTAGACATCTGTGCACAGCTGGTTGGCAGCCCTTATGACTGGGTTACTCTATGGTTGTGGCAGCCCCTCATGCCAATCTGCAATCCCCACATTTCCTCATTGACCTGTCTACATCAACTCCTGCTTATTCCTCAGAACTATACAGTTTCCTTTAGTAAGAATAGTGATTTTGGATGCTGAAGCTGAACTATCATTGCATTATGTTCAGGGTCTGCCAACGAAGTAGGACGTTTTTGAAATGGGTAGTACTCAGCGTGGGGAACTCTGTGAGGGGTGGGGTTGGGACCATCGTGTTCACAATGAAGGGAAGTTTTTTTAGGTTAGTTGCAAAGATGGTTTGGACGATGCCACAACGTGTTTCGCGGTAAGTCGGTTTTTAGTGAACGGTGAGTCAATAATTCAAACACAGAGAGATTTCCGTCGAGAGTACGCGATTTCTCCCCGCGGAGCTATCCCATACTCGTAATGTAATCCTAAGGTGGGTTGAAAACTTCAGGGAAACGGGCAGTGTTACGAAAAAAAGGAGGGGAGGAGATCGAACAGCGCAAACTCCAGAGAACGTTGAGCGCGTGAGAGTTGCTGGCCTCCAGAGCTCCGTCCAACTTCGTGCAGCAAATTTGAACCTCTCACAATCAACTGTTTGTCAAATATTGAAAGTCGATCTACACTTTCATCCATATAAGTTGGTGATTTGTCAGCAATTATTGCCGGCGGATTATAACCTTCCTTTGCCAAAAATTTAACGGTTGACTCATTTCTCGGCGCGGTGACGTTCCCTGCCCCCCCCCCCCCGGTCCCCTGACCTATCCCCCTGTGATTTTTTTTGTGGGGATACCCAAAGGAAAGAGTCTACAAAGATAAGCCGAGGACCCTGAACGATTTGAAGGAGGCTATCACCACGGAAATCAGCCGCATCCCACGAGAAATGTTGGACAGCGTTTTGAGGAACTTCACCAAAAGACTCGATAAATGCATTCAAGCTGATGGGCATCACATGCTCGACGTCGTCTTCAAAAATTGAACATTACCAGAAAATTCCACTTCTTGTGAACAGTTAAAAAAATATATATAATATTTTTTTTTTTTAAAGATAGAATTTATTATATTCTATCTTGAGAAATAACCGAGTTATGATTTTTTTAAATCCATCCTACTTCGTTGGCGGACCCTGTAGTTGAAGCTTGAGGAAGAACATCCTTTCCTGGTCTTCACATCAGATGATTGACAAGACACTCTAGGTCCAGTCAATGAGAATTTCTTTGTAAAAACGAGCTGGGATTGATGTAGTAATAAGGCACAACCTTATTATCCTTATTTGCTCAATTTCTGTTCATTGTGCAGTACCACGAAGTTTGTCCGGATTTCAGGCGGGTAAGGCCGTTTGATTGAACAGTCACAGTCCACAAGCATCATCACTGAATACCCTACGAGCATCAGTGAATGACTTTGCACAAAAATCTAGAAGATTGCAGAGGGATGGCAGGAGTTGGAACTCTCAGGCCAAGAGCACTTCAATATTCATTTTCCTCGCCTACATCCAAGCTCATCATTTTCCCGTCATGTAAGATTCATGTTCAAGGACAAAGCCACCCCCTCCCCCCACGCCAAACTAACTATATGACGAACCATTTCATCATTGCAGTGCCGACAGCTCTCCTTCATATCACGCCAAAATGTGAAGGGAGAATAGCCTCGAGAAGTTGGCAAAGTCAACTTGAGGACACGCTCAGAATGTTGATTTTCTAGGCAATTTATGACTATATTATCGTAATTGTTTGAATTTGTTTCCAAGAGGCATTCCTTCAAAATGGAATGATATAAACTTGACAATTTCCACACAATATGCATGACATGTAATCGCCGCTTCCTGCAGACTCATACAACGATGAACGATGATGTCTTGGCCAATCATCTCCAATCAGGAGGGACGCACATGCAAGTTAGAGGGAGGGGAATATCAGCAATATTAGCATGGAACGTGTTCAGTCTTTCTCGGAAAATTTCTACTTTCCACAAGATTCCTCGCCAATGGATTTTCCCATTGCAATCTTGATGCGTGTCCCGAGTGATAATTTTTACAAGTAGTATCCTTCAAAATGGGTCCTACAAGCTCAATTTTGTATGATTTACCACATATTTTGGGCCGTTTTAGAAAATAAATTCCAACTTCAGAACTACTCAGTACAATAATTTGAGTCTCTCATTTGCATTTCCATCGTTTTTTGTCCTTGACTAACGAAAATAAAATTGGAACGTGGACGCTATAGTACGTTCTCAACTAGAATCACCCGTAAACAATTTAAAGAAGGATTGAGCTGAGTTAGATTCAAATTTTAGCTATATGTCTCTTCTTCAAATAATGATTGAATCAAAAGTTTTCATTTCCATTTTTTAAGGCGCAATTGAAGAAGATTTTGCCTTCAGAAGTTAATTTCGTTCTACATTTAGGTTTACTTCTGTTATTGCATCAACTTTTTTTTTTTTTTACCAGACAATAAATAAGCAGCAATTCGAATGAAGAGGTCGGAACGCTCAAATTCCGATTTCAGAAAACCCCGTTATGCAACATACAATAATAATTGATGTCAAGATTCAATTTTTTGGGGTCATTTCTCGAGATGTTCGACTAAATAAAATCAACAAAAGTGGAGAAAAAAAAACACGAACGGAGAAAATGACTCGGCACAGTGGCTGATCCGAACTGTTTAAAAATACTCCACGTGAAGAAACAATGCCAGGGTGCAATCTAATGTTTGTTGAAACGTTTCGGAAAACAAATAAATTAACCAACTCGGCGGAACATGGGTCTTCTTATACCGACCTTGGCAGCTATGCGATCTTGCTGGACACCTCTCGAGTACGTGTCTTAATAAGGTGGAATGAAAAAAGGTAAAAAATACGGAAGCGAAAAGGTTGGCAAATTCCAAAGACGAGAGAGGAGAATAGCAGAAGCGGAAGTTGGACTGTTGGCAACTATCGCCCTTGTTGTTACCCCGATCCTAACTCAGTTGTTTTCACGTAAACAAAATGTTTTATATAGTCAACAGAATGCAAAATATTTGAAGTTATGTAGACCATCAGAATAAGGTGTTAGAACGGTTATTTCCAGCACTGTTCACCGGTTTTTTAAAACTTTGGGGGCCCCTGAGCGTTCGAAGCTGACTTCAAGGAGGAAATCGTGTCATCAAGTTTTCCTCGAGTCTGATGATAATATAAGGTTTTCCAGTCAACATCTCGAGCTGTTTTGACGTATGGAACGGGTTCTAAAATTCTTCATCGAGAGATTGTTTGGCCTACTTCGTAACACACCGGATTATTTTGTCTATTTGGAAACTGGCGTGATACCCCTGTTCCTCTACACGGTCTCTCTCCACTGCAAGTACCTTCTCAAAGTTATGCTTATGCCTGCGAGCCGGTATCCTATGATTGTTCTGGTACAAGAATCATCAGGGTTTGTGCAGAGAGACCGGCTGTGTTGTTGGTGCCAACTTTGAGGATCCAGCATTGCAGAGATCTCAGCTCAGAGCTCAGCAAGAGACGCTGGAATCCCGATGGAGAGAGCAGACTGTCTCAAGGGCGTTGACATCACAGAATTTATCGGCAGTTGGACATGGGGCTCCGATGTATCGATCTGACTGAGGAGGGTCAAAAAGCGTCTATGTTTGTCCTCCACAGTGTCTGTATGGTCAGAGGGGACCTTCTGGCGCTCAATGGCCGGCCGGATGTGGCTCGGGAGAACGACGATCTTGACAGGACGCTGTGCCCCCTTTGCAGTCTTGGTGAATCAGAGGACATTTTTCATTTTCTGGGTATTGTCCTGTTCTGGTTGAGTTTCGGGTTGCACAGTTCGGAGTGGCTAGATTGACCTGCGACTCCATAATAGGAATGCTCAATGGTTTGAACTGGCTCCCACTCGCGAGATTTTGCCAAACTGCTTGGTCATATCGATCTGAGCTGGTTGCCCAGTTCAATAGGGACTGAAACCTCATCCTCGCCTATCAATTGGCAGCCGTGTGCTGTTTTTTCCTTGTTTTCGTATTCTGTGTGTAGTCTTTGTTGCTCTTAAATGTTTTCTTGTTATGTTCTATTGTAAAATGGGTTTTTATTTTTATTTGTAAGTGCAATTTAATTTCGGTTGTACGACGTTTAACCTATAATAAACACGTTTTCTATCTATCTATCAAGTTTTCCTTAAGTCTGATTATAATAACACTCCTGAGCCGATTGGATCGGCATCAGAGTCAGTCTAACTATGACATTGAGGGCTGAAGAGAAATCTTGGGAGGAAAATCAAAGAATACAACAATTGAGAAACGAATTTTTTCAGGATTTTGACCCATCTAACCCCCAAGAAAGTTTAAATTTGCAACTAATCATTAAAAATGTTTTAAAGGCATGTTCTGGGCCATAAGCACTTATCAGGCAAAATGATAAATTTATAGTTAAAACCGATAACCGCATTCAAACAACTTCCCTGGTCTGCGGAGATTGGCGGTAGTGGTACTTGGAGGGGGGAGCGTAGGCAATTTCAGAGCATGGTCACCTTGATGTCTCATGTTTCAGCTTCCTTTGCCCAATGAAGCCTTTTCTAGGCACTCTCAACAGTTTTCGTTACTTACTAAAACCGAGGAAGAAACGATTTCTTCTAACTATACATAAAAGAAGCGAATCTTTTCATTATATAACCCAATTTCGATTGTATTGGGATGTCCTTATAACAGAAATATGTATGAAACAGGTTTGTGCGTCGAAGCTGGCCAAATGAATAGAAAGGAAAGATAGCAAAGAAAAGCGGCTATTTCGTTATTGTGAACTGTATCAGTGTTTTAAACACGTCAATATCCCTAGCAGCCCATTTCGCACAGCTGCTAGTGCGCGATGAGATCGGTTTGCCGAAGTTGGACTGCAAATATCATTGAGCCTGAAGCTCTTTTGACTTGAGGAACGAACCACATGTACACCATTCGTAACTTACATACACAGAAAAAACACATTGGAATGAGAGGAAACAACCAACAGACTACCGTCTAGGCGGATAATAATGATTCCTTTTCTCAAATGAAATTCATGTCCAACATGAAATCGGTTCAGGTACCAATGACCTTCCATTACAAATAAAATAAAATAAGTGATTTGTCTAAATCTTATACATTGAAAACTGCATTACTACAGAAATTGCAATAAATATAAAGTAATCCAAGGTAATGTTTGGAGGAGCAAGAAGCACGATGGATACTGTAAACGCACGGCTCACTGGATATAAACGGGAATAGGAGTAATTAATTCTCATTTTCTTTTTCAAGAACGGCCAATGATCAACGTACATAAAAACCTATCCAATCTAAAAATGATAAAAAACGTTGTGAAACACTGATCAGAAAACATCGGTTTGGTTTAGTTGGCAGAATGCCATAGCAGTGCCCCCTCCCCCTTATTATGACTCTGTAGTGCCTTCTCACCATTGTGGTTGGACTCGGTAATGCCAACTAGTGGCTCGTTAAAGTCGAGTGTCAGTTTTGATTGCTCTGGTCAAAGTCGTTTCTATTATGTTGAACTTGAAAATAACTTTTTGGGCGCCACTTTGAGATCTAAAACAGCTCTATAAATTCAGACCTTTTTCTTAACAGATATTTACTCCTATCCCTCCCTTAACGGGAATTTCTAAAATCGCTATTACGTGCGCGCAATCAGCTTCGACAAGTGACAATACTATTGAGAAGACAACAAAATACAACTAGAAAATGGACAAAATCGTTTTTTCGAACTCACGCCAATGTTGAAAGTGCGATCATATCACAGTTTGCATAAACAAAACAGAAGTGGGAGGAAAGCGCCGATGGCGATAAAAACCGGTAACATGATGGAGGAATCATCCACGGAGTAGGGATCCGGTGTTCGGGGCCCGGATGGTCGGCGATTTTTACTGTCGCCGAGTTTCTCTTCTAATTCTTCTCCTTTGCCCCAGTCTTCGTTTTCAGTCGGAAGAGGAGGTAGTTTTGGAATATCTGGACACATGAAAAAAAGTGCAAACGCGTGAGAATGATGTACTACAGGGATCAATATTGGTTAAGTAAAAAGCTTCAAGAACATGTTCTTGGTCGTTACATTCAAATGTCAAGAACGCTGCAAAATTCTTTCACAGGGGCTGGTCATTCTTCAGACCAGGAGCATGGAGACCCATTCTAATCAGCGTCCAAAATCTAGTGGAAAACGATACCCCGATACACGCCTAGATCGCTAAATTCACTCATTTTGCCCACTCCCTCCATCAATTTTTGTTTTTGGTTTAAATACGCTCCACGTTAAACAAAATTATCCGAACAACGTTTTTGCGAGCAATAATTGGCAGTTGTCCGATTATTTTCTGCGAACTCCGATAATTTCCTTGGGTAAATAATTTTGTTCCAGTGGATACAAGGCGTGCGATGGTCATGTTGATTCAGTTCATAGGATTATAAATTTTTAGGAAAAAAACTTGGTCCTTTCATGCTTTGGCGCAAAGGGTGGATTTTTGTTGAAACGTGGTGGGTGATTTGTCAAAAATCCATTTTCGACTTGCGATTAGGCTGAAATTATTCTAGGGTCACTTGGAGCCTGAAGTTAGTCATTGAACGAAATTTAATATTCCCTGTCGTCAAAAAGGGCGGAACATTTTAAAACCCATGCGTCTGGGCGCCTAAAGTATCAAACCCCTTACTGAAATGCGCATATTCACCCTTGCACAGTCTCTGCATTGATCGTTTAGGCTGATAATTATCAAGGACAGACTAGATGTGGGAAAAATCAACTGAACCAAATTTTGTATTTTGAGAAAAATTCCAAATGCACGAACGAATAAGATGGTATGAATGATCCATACAAGGGAAACAACGGTTGTCTGACTGTCACGATCAATTATAGCGGTAGTTTTGATTCCAGAGCTGCGCTACGGTCCTGGTTAATGTCTCTAGTTAACCTCTCTCTGCCTGTTAATCGGCTCTACAACAAAAAAAAACCTTTATAGGTTGGTGTTCTCTCACAAAACTATGACATGTTGTGGAGACCCAACCACATGACAGCTGACGATATTGACTCGTTTCTATGCATGACTTGGCTCATACCGGCGCCGATTAGCTATAACCTCTCACACTGGGCTCGTTATCAGCTCTGATCAAGTTCGTGACACAATTTATGACTCATCAATAATAAAGAGCAGGGCTCACCTTCTATTTTCCCTTTCATTACGAAGATGGCGTTCACTTTTGGGTTGTCTCGGTAGCCCTGAAATGGAAAGTGTAGCAGTAGTAAGAGTGATGAAATCGAGGCTCTCCAGAAAAATGATAAAATTAACGTCGCTGATTGAACATGGTGATAGGAACCTCCAAAATAAGCTGGTCAATTTGACAACCCTACTTCTGTAATGTATAAACCTCCCCTAGAATCTAGTTTCTCTCGATGTTTTTGCCTACAATATCACACAAAATGTTAACTATTTAAGGTTAGCAGTTTCAAGGGTTCGATTCTACTAATTTGCAACAATAAGTTCCTCCTTTTCTTTTTAGAGGCATCCATTCCGAGTTATTCAAAAATATAGGATTGTTTTCGTGTTTTCTCCCTTGATTCACAAGATAATCTCAAATCTGAGAACACCGTTGAAGAGCGTCAAATTTTTCTTATGACAGGCTCATCAACGTTTCAATAATTGATTATTAGTATCAATTAATTTAGCCTAAAGAAAACATTGTCCCCAAAGAAAAAACGCTGCTAATTCTTACACACGGTTGGTTATTGCTCGGACCAGGCGCATGGAGACTCATTTCGTCAACATGGGGAAAATGGGAGAAACAGTGGGTGTGGCGGGTCCCGGACTCACTCTAGTCGATTCAGGGTTCCAAAATTTAATTGGAAAAGGATACCCCACAACTGCCGAGTTACAGAAATCGCGAAAACAACATTTCAAAAATGGGTAAAGATAGATACCCATTTTGACGCCATAACCTCCTTGCCAGTGGGTGCCAATCGTTCTGGGACGCTTTTCATTGAATTTAAGCGTCCAGAAATTTAGTGGGAAAATGATTCCCCACACATCTGGAATTGCAAAGAATCTCAAAAATCCATTTTTCGAATGGCACAATTTTTGAACCCCTACCCAACCCACCCAAATTAGGTCCAATCGGGCTGAAAGGTTTCGAGGACCAACTAGAGCCATGAACGGACGCCTGACCAAAATTTCAGGTTTTTAGAAAATTTTCTACTACCAATGTCGGCGTGGACGGCAGACGGACATTGGATTATTCGAGGAATAACCAACAAAAATTCCGCATTCTTTCGTGAAAAAGTCTTAAATTGTATATAACTTGGAATCAATGCCTCTAATGTCTGAAACGAATAGCCCTGGAGACACTTATTGTTGCAAATGAACTGCAGAATCGACCCCCTGAAGGCTGCTCATTTACTTATTTCCATTGTCTGATGATCAGTCATTATATTATGTTAATTTTTGGCTTCAATCACAATAAAATGGTACCATGATTCCAAAAGATGTCAATAAATGGTAAGTTGAGGAACCCATAACTTTACCACATACCTTGATAAACTCGACTCTGATTTTTCCTCCTCTAATGTCAGATTCTTCTTGATTATAGTACAGCCTTCCATTGATGACAGTGAATGGAATATACTCGTCATGAGCAACACCACGACCGACTCTGTCGAAGATGTCCAGGTCAGCGACTATAGTATGGTCTCCATTCAATACAACGTCGAACACCTGAGGAATTCAACAAAATTTCAACAAATTTCAGTGCGGATAAGTTAACAAGCGACGAAAATCATTTAAGAAAATCCACAACCCCCACCTTCATATTGGGAGCGTTGAAATACACCTCGCAGAATTTCAACACCATGACGTAAGAACCGTCGTGGTCAATGGGAATGTCGTAGCCAAACGTGTTGTGATGGTATCTTTCAGTTTGGTAGATCACTTGATCGTTTGGTGGGACACGGCCGATCAAAAGTTGTTTCCCGTAGTCGGATGATGTGCCCACTTTACCGTGGAGTGGATCTCGCTCATACCTGCACAAAAAAGAAGAACATTAAGTAAAGCATTCACATATAAATATTTATTCGTGAGTAGGAGCACAGGGTGTCCATGAGGGGAGGGAGGGGGGTTGATGGGGATGAACACAAATACAATTAATCAATATGAAAACATGCATATGAATCAGAAAGCAACTGATCTCAACATTTTCACAAAAATGTGACTAAAACCAACGTAGTTTAGACCATTTCAGTTTTGGTTGGGTATTCCTTGAATAAGTAATCGACCTATGTTTTCATTCAAAAAGTCAATCTCCCCGATTCGGCCCAAAATTTTTTTTTCTGGGCGTTTCAAGGCGTCTAGATCAAAAAAGTCAAATGTCTGTACGCCGTCCGGCTTTGGTAGAAGAAATTTTTCTAAAAATCTGAAATTTGGGTCAGGGGTCCGTTCCCGGCTCTAGTTGGTTCTTGAAACTTTTTAGCCCGATCGGACCAGATTTGGGTGGGGTAGGGGTCAAAATGTGTTTTTTTTTAAAGGATTTTCGTGATTTTGGGTGATTTAGGCGAGTGGGGTATCATTTTCAACTAAATTTTGGACGCTGAATCCAATGAAATGGGTCCCAGAACGGTTGGCACCCACTGGAAGAAGTAATGGGCCAAATTGGGTATCTATTACTCATTTTGAATACGTTTTTGGGATTTCTGGTACCTAGGCGTGTGAGGTATCATTTTCCACTAAATTTTGGACGCTGAATCCAATGAAATGGGTCCGGGACCCGCCACACCCTCTGTTTCCCCCATTTTCCCCATGTAGAACAAATGAGTATCCATGCGCCTGGTTCGTGAAATAACCAACCCGTGTAAAAGAATTTGCAGCTTATAACATTTTTTGAGGATTTAATTTTCGTGTTTCGCCTCAGGTTTTTTAGGTTTCATCGAACTATTGAAACCAAAAGGTACTTCAAGAATTTTTAATTTCTACGGGGTTTTGATATATTAGGGCTGTGTGACGATCAGCCTGGCAAAATTTGCATAATTTGAAACATGAAGTCCTCTCCCAACGTACCCTTGCCCCGGATAGGGTAAGCAAGACTTCTCAACCATTTTGTTTTCACCACAAACGAAACTTCAAGGTGTTGTAACTGAGGAGAAAAATAATATTGAACATTCAGAACACCAAAGTACCAACGTTGAAGTCTTCTACATTCGTTTGTGGGCCCAGGTTTTAGTATTGGGAATCCCGTGGATTCTTCTCGAACCCCCCTTACACCGGAACATCATGGCCAGTTCAACCTAGCTCGGCCCAGCCATGTGCGTGAGGTGAACTATAGGAGGCTGCGAACCACGTAATCCAGGACTGTCATCCTATGCCATGGAGTGGATATAGTGTGGAATGGACAGTGCACTTCAGGAGGACCTGCCGACGATAGGAGGGATACAACCGGATCATTAATTTCGCGGAGTTGGTGATTGGAACTTCTCGGCTTTGGCACCTGCAAGACCAGCGCGAGCAGGTTGACAACATATTGGGTGCAAATACCCAGCCCCTTGGTCAGTTCGGGCTTTATATTCGCCTCGCTCCTCTCGGTTGACAGAGTGTAAAAACAGTCAGCCAACCCTCCGGGATCGCATCCCGTGGCATGCCACATTCAGGAGCGGTAGTAACAGTACAAGGCAAGTCAGCCCCTTCCCCCCAGATGAGGTAGCAAACTACCGCTCGAAACACAGTACTGTTCGCCGGAGTCGCGGTTGTGGCACACCCTGAGATGGTGCAATTAATGGGTAGGTCCTCTGTGCTGCATACTCCTATGTAAGTAGTACCAATAGATGACGAAATCTTTTAAGGCCAGGTGTAATGCCTCGTGGTTAGATACTAGGGGCGGCCTCCTCCAATTATGTGAAAGTCCAATCTACTAAAACCTCAGCCTCCCAATGGCCCAACCTGGTACTATTTATCACATGACTTCGGGTTGGACCTGGGGCCAGTCTCAGTTGTCTGCCCGTGTGGCTTTGTCGGAGCCGCTGTGAGACGGGGGTTTCCAGCAGCAGCCCCACTCCGAAAGAAGGTTACATAAGGCTGAACGGCCCGCCGAAAAGACACTTTTTGGTCTTCCGAGTCAAGGAACACATCGGACAGCGATTGGCCCTCGCTGACGTCTCCTCACCTGGAAGCCTGAGTCCGAGCCGATTAGCCCCGTCTCGTCGCTTCAGCGCCTGGATCTCCTTCGTAACATCGAAGTCCCAACTACCTCGAGACACACTCTGGGAGTCCTCGCTACAGCCTGGTCGAGCCTTGCCGCAGCTGGATCATCTTAGGTATCTTCCGAGGAGAGACTTTAGGGAGGGGATTGTTTCGAAGGGGTATTATCCTATATAATTGAATAAAGGGGGTAGATGTAATAGACAGGATGTACGTTTTCTATTCTTCCCTGCGCCTACTCCTTGAATTCAATTAAGGCCCTGACAGCTTGTTGCCGGGCTCTTTCTTCCTCGTTTTTTCTTCTGAGGAGAGACTCTATATAATCTGCCGTCTTTTTCCATGCTTGTTTGCTTGATAGCATTCGTTTCACTAACTCTTCCGGAGATGGTGTGTTCAGACCTATTTCTGACCGCTCACAGTCGAAAAAGGTATGTTTCACGCTGTCCTCCGTGTCTGGGCAGTGCAAGCACCCTGACTCTGTGCAGTCCCATCGGTGTAGGTATGATTGTAGAAAAGGCCGTGTCCTGTGAGGAATTGCGTGAGGGTAGGAGCATCCTCGCCTGTGGCTCTCCAACCAGCCTTCACTTCTGGTACTAGTCTCGCTGTCCATCGACCCTGACTTCATTGTCCCAGATGCCGGCTCTTGGAGTAGAGATGGAATACTCAGGCAACGCTCTACATAATATGGCAATGGGAGCTAGAACGTACTTGGAGGGAGCAGTTTACCTACTTCCTTTTAAACCCTCCTGAGCGAAGCTACCCCCAGACTTCTTGCTGCTGCAGAAATACTAGGGCGAGGTCTCCTTCCTGACAACCTAGAGTTATAAATGTATTGATAACAGTTATTGTGGGTCCAACGCCCTGGAAAGGGCACTGCTGCATATCAACGGATGTGACGTGTTTGAGACGTTGGCACAATCTTGATATTCGAGAGAGAATTACTCGCTGAATTAACCAAATGAACCATCATTTCTACCACCCAGACCAAGGGCTAGAATCAAGCGATCAGTAAAAGGGTAGCGAATTATGCTACCTAGCAACTAGAGGATGGTTAAAACTATTATCGACCGGGTAGCTCAGGCATTTGGACCGAGCTATGCCGTCCCTTCTCCTGATTGGAGAAAATACATTAAAAGTTTAGCTCATCACAGAGTGAGGTAGATGAGCCGTAATAGGTATAATACCCATGTTATGTATTCTATAACTTAAATAGAATAAGTTCATTCCTCACTAATGCATGTGAGTTGCAAGTATATAAGATTAGCTTGTACTAAGCTATATATAGCACTGGGTTGAAGGCAAATAGTAACTTAGGTGGTATTGATTTTGCGAATGGACACATAACAAGTACGTAAATTACTTATTGAGGGTAGAATACTGACTAATTCCTCCGAGGAAATGGTGGGAAACTCCTTCTACAAAATATTTGTATGTAACTCCCACCTTCATGGCAGGGTACTTATTTGAGGCATACCTGATTCCAAAAACGTCGGAATGAGAGTTCCCTCCGGCATTTATAGCGTAGATCACATCCCAGCTGAGGAAAGGCCAGCGAGCAGTCCAGTCCACCAAAATAGCCAATGTTTTCAGTAGCATCATACTGACCTGGGTCGATAGTCTTTCTTGCGTCAAGGGTAAAAAATCTGTTGCAAATACGTTCCTCTTCACTTTAATCACTGAAACCAAATTTCGCGAAGCCTTCTGCTCATATTATAAGAGTGGTGAGCCCTTCAGTGTATTTCATTCCACAAAATCTTCGAAAAGTGTACAAAAATCTTGTTCAGTGTGTGACTCCGTAAGCATCCCCGCTCATTACACGAATACCGGTTCTTCCTTCGAACTTGATGTTTTAGGAGCACGCAATCCCCAAATCTAATTACGAACAAATTATTGAAGTAAAAGAGCATCACACTATCCAAGGTTAGTCAAAAAGCCGTCAGTTGGATAAAAATTGAACGCCGTGAACTTCGCGTTATAGTGAGCGGTCACGAAAACACGAAACTGGCAAGTGTAACCGCAAACTTGTTGAGCTTTTTTTCTCTCCTTTCTCTGTATTTGCAGCCGCTATGACGGACAGCACGCCCGACGAACAGCTTTCAAACTACTTGGGCGTTGTTAAGTAGGAGAATACCACTACTATTAGGTATACACTGAGATGCCCGACTATTTTTCAAAAATCTATTAATGCCAACTAGATTATTCATTCAATCATAATTGATTATGACAATCGATTATACGGTTAATCGATTTGAATATATTTTACGAGGAAAAGTAAGTTTGATAAGCAGGTACCCATTCTTTCTCCAAATTTTAAAAATATTTAGCTACAAATTATTCTGCTATTTTAACCAATATTCATCAATTGCAGATCAAAATAATTCATCCTAAAACCCTAATTATTCGGACACAACAATCGATTGGTGGATTAATTGAAATCGATGTCAGGATCCTAATAGGCACAAAAAAGGATTAAATTGATGTGTGTAGTACATACAGGATCCCACAAGTTGTCTCCCCCTTAAAATCGTTCCAAAGGAAGTGTACAAAAATCTTCATATTTTTTGCAAGGGATCTCAATTATCATATTTTGAGCAACCCGCGCAATGCGCAACACTGCGATTATTTATTTCAGGCGAAATTAAACGATGCAATTGCATTTAGAACGGATAGCAACACATGAATCAGGTTAAGAAGAACCTTGCAAATGTTGAATAGTTGTTCACAAGGGGTTGGTTATTCATCAGACTAGAGCATGGAGACTCATTCCAATCTATCGCGTCAAACCAATTAGCGGAAATGATACCCCTCACGCCTAGGTACTGAAATCTCGGAAAACCCACATTCAAAATAGGTAGAGTAGATACCCATTTGACCATAACTTTTTCGAGTTGGGCGCCAATTGTTCCGCGGACCGTCTTATTGGACTCGCGTCCATATTTATCGGAATTTTTGAAAAACAATTCGTTGATTACCCCGTTTGGACGATTTTTAGAAGAGGGTGGAGGGACAACATCGTGGGAGATACTGTTATAATTCTGTGCTGCTACAAAAGTCTATGGCACTCAATGTTGTGTTTCAAGTGAAAATGGAGCCAACGAGAGTCGATCGATACTGTGTTGAGAGTGCAGGGCAGGGGTCATCTCGTTGACCCATTTATAGATTCCTTTCTCTAGCGAACAAAAAAAATATAAAATACGTCAAGTTCATTAAAGAAGTTAATAACTATTTTACAATCTTTTGGTTTGAGCTCTGCTCGGACGTACATACTTCATTTAGGAACCGAAATCTGGCTTGAAGTTAGGATGCTGACATAAAGATGGCGTTTAGTTGGAATATTGGTTGGGAAGAGCAATCCGTTCTTACCTATTATTCGGTAACAGTGGGCGGACAACTTTCAACGTGGAATGTAATACGGTCTTGTCGGTGGCCCGATTTTATGGCAAATACGCATTACATAAAAAAACAATCGCCCCCCAGCACCAAATACCACAAATTATATATGTATCCGGTATAACGTCTAAATGAGGAGATCCGGGGCATTTTTATCGTTTTAGTTGGGCACACCCAACTATAAGATCTATTATTAAAACGTCACACACAGTGCAACAAATTCGTGTTGATTAGAAACTAAATATTCGTTACAGAAGAATGGAAAAGGAAATTGAAGCAAAGGAAAAGGCTTTTCACTTTCAATTTCGTGGGTACTGATTGGACATAACCCTCCAACCTTTGGCACAATTCAGTAATACACCATAGATTTCACCACAAAACCGAATAGGAAAGTCCAATTTTAATACTTAAGAAGAATCACAGAATCAATACTCATGGGTGGTAGCCACAATCGTGATCACGGTGCTGAGAGACAACAATGGTTGCTTTCAAGGAATGACAACCCATAGATCGGGCAGGAGTGGGGACGCCCGAGTTGGTGGTGCATGTTTTGTGTAGAAAAACCTGTGTTGACGACCCGCATCGATAACCGTAAGTGACTGATCTTCCTCTCTAACTAAAAAAATAAAATCAAATACAAAAAAACTTTTAAACAATTCGGCAATCACTCTTATTAATAACATTCCATTTCGGCAGCCTCAATCAGTTGCGAAAAAACCTTGCTTGTTTGAAGACGATGATGCATTTATTTAAGAAGAAATTAAGTATCTTCGCGGGTTTTTAATTGGAACCAATTGTGAAGAAAAGTTGGAATGCCTATTTTTAGTTCTTACTATTTGTTTTGCCTTACTGTTCGAGCTTGGACATGCATTTAAAATTATTCAGCAATCTTGTGTAAATTTTAGTAATAAGTACAGAAAGAAAGCAATCATTTTTTGGTGATTCAAGCACGGGGTTAGGTTTGAATGACGGTCCTTCATCAATATTTCATAATTACCAACGGTTTAGGGTACCAAAACAAAAAATTAAATTGTCTTCTATGTGAGGAAATGAGTTAATTCGGATTACCGAGATCATCGGAGTAGGGGTCATAATGACGACAGGCAATCCTAGGCCCAAGATCCATTTTCTTGAGATTGTAACAAGTAAAATTATACATTTCTAAAATATCGCGGAAAAAGTCAGATAATGCGGAAAGGGAGGAGGAGAAACGCTTACGGAGAAAAAAATTGATTTATTGAGGATGTTGATCCAAAACCTCTGAATGAACATATCAAATAAAAAAAGATGAAACGCGTTTTTGAGGGGCAGGAAAAACAACCGATTTGAGGGAGGAGGAGGAGGAAACGGAGGAAAAGAAAAAGAGAAAGTAAAAATAATAGATATTTAAAAAGAGAAAAAAGTTGGTGCCCGAGTTTTAGGTCATCAACTTTGATATTAGGACGTCAAAATATGATAATCCAGCGCCGCTGACGGAATAAGGGAGAAGAGAATAAGCAAGACGAGGACAAATTAGGCTCTAAAGCGGATTATAATTTGAAATTTGGTTGTTATCAATTTAATAATCAACCTATATGTTCATGCAAAAAAAGCGCAAATCTCTCGATTCGGCACAAAATTTTATTTCTGGCCCCGTTTTCAACAGGTGTTAGATAAAATTAGCAAATGTCCGTCCGCCGTCCATGCCGATTGGTATGTGGGCAATTTTCTAAAAATATGAAATTTTGGTCACGGGGACCCGTCTTGGCTTCTAGTAGGTATTCAAAAAATTTTCAAGCCCGATCGGACCAAATTGGGCAGTGGTAGGGAAAGGGGTCAAAAAAATGTTTGTACTCGAAAAAAAAAAAAAAAAAAAAAAAAAATTGGGGGGGGTGGGGGGGGGGGGATTTTTGAGATTTTTGGCCAATCGAGCAGATGGGTGGGGCATCATTTTCCACTAAACTTTTTTGGACGTCTGAATCGGAATGGGTCCCGAAACCCACACACCATGTTTCCCACAATGTTAAAGAAAGGGAGTCCCCCCCACCCCCCCCTCCCAAATGTCCCTGGGTCAAGGAAATAACAAAACCCGTTCGTGTGAAAGACTTTTGCATTGGTTTTTACAGTCGAGTACGAGAATTATGTGACTCTGGGACTGGCACATTAATTTTACCAAACGGCTCATTTGTTGGTATTTTCCCCTGTATTGTCGTCACACGATTAAGATGAGCTGCACAATTTATAATTTGATTTTCTCCCAAGGTCTTGAATAATCTTATTTATGGTTTCTAGGTTTTCCTGTTGATTCTGTCCACTGTTCCCAGGATCACAGCAACTTGAAGGAAAGTAACTGGCAAGTGCCAACAAATGCCATGATTCCGAGGGGTATGAGGACAGTCCCCCTCATCGAGGCATAATACCAGTCTCACGACCATACCTGCAGAGGCCTAAACCATTCAATTCCCAAGTGACATACTTTTCATGCTAGTCAGTCTTATCTCTAATACACAACAATGCCTTCATCATTCGGCATGGTAAGACTTGAAGGAAAACGTGTTGAGTGACTTTATGATATTGGTACAATCCACTATTGTTAAGAGTATGCGATTTGAAACTAAGCTTACCCTCACAAGTAATTCGACAGGTTCGTGGATCTATTGCGGTGAGGGTTTCGTGTTCGAAGAAACGGTTAAGCAGCTCAAGCGTTGTAGGTTATGGAAGCTCCTCTTTCGCCAGGACCCCCACTCAGGGCAACGACGGCCGAACTTAACGCAAGCGAGGCTTATTTCAAACTCCTTGCTTTCCAAAATTTGCATCCAGTTTGTCGTCAAGACTTTTCAAGTAGAAAAACTTTTCTCCCACTGGGATAAATCATAATTGAGCGTTTGATTAGTCCAAGGATTATTAAATGTTAAAAAAAATTAAAAAGAAACTTTTCTTACCAACTGTCGCTAGATGAAACTGGAAGGATTAAGGAATGACTTTCGAGGAGTCGTAGGGTGCGATGGATGACGCGTGATACCAAAACAAAAAAACATGGAGAGGTACGTCGGCTCCCTTTCTCCCGGAGGTTTTGTCGTCAATTCAAGCGGTTTGGATTTGCTTGCACGTATTTACTGTTGGCGCTCGGGGGACACGTCGATTTCGAATAAATGTCTCTCAGTAGGATGGAAAGCAATTGCGCATGAGGGGTGTACAGGAACAACTGCGGGTTTAGGAGGTCGATCTATCAA